>JAQGAA010000487.1:0-22166 GCA_034696425.1 Isotoma viridis
ACATCTCAAAAATGTATTTAAAGTAGGTCTAGCGATACTTTGGTATACTGTTGAGATAGTTTATTTCTAAATTGGGTTAGAATTAGCTACACACGATCTCTTGCAAAGTACAACGCATTCCTGTCCACAGTAAATGCGATTTTGTTTCTATTTATTATTTTTATTTATATTTTACGAAATTGATTTAAATTTAATTAATTTTGATGGAATTAATTAGATTTCTTCTATTCTGCCCATTTCCAATGAAGTATTTTAATACAAATATTTAATACAGAAATTAAACAACTTTCCTTTAAAGAAATAGCTGTACCAAAGTAAATCCAAATGTTCCAATGAACTTTGCTAGTAGTTGTTTACAAATAAATTTTTGGTGAATGTTGATACAGGTGCATTTAATAAAACGATTATTAAGTATCAATAACATATAGAAGCACTTTATTAGACTTTCCATAATACTCGTAGGTGGACAATGTCGTCATTCTTATCCAGCTATTTTATTATTTATTCATATATACTACTGCCCACTCGCCATGTATTAAGTTACAAGATAATTCCTTCCTGTTCTTAAATAACAAAAGATATTCTTAATAATTGTCTCCTAATTGGTAAATAAATCCACTTCTTCCTCCAAAATGATATTCAATACTTTAAAATACCTCACATAAGATTCTGACTAAATCTAAGAAAACATTCTTGTTTATTTATCAAGACTATTGCAAATTGCTTACATGGATTAACTAAGGATTAATGGGATTTACGACCTCTCGTATCTCACACACAATTTCTAACCAATCTCCCACGTAAAAACATAATATTCGGAATGTCTTCTTTTACCAAATACTCATAATACAACTTCTCAAAAGTCATCCTTGCTTATGGAAAACATCACGCAAAAAACATTTTTACCTAAGTCATAAAACCTTATCATGTTGATCCGCGGTGAAATAAATCATCAAATCGTAAATTATCCATAAAAATAGATATTCCCACACACACATACAAACTCACTCATCAAGCTCTTTTATTATCATTACAATTTCAAAACATATTAAAACACACATATGCCATGCCTATTATAACCAAGACACTTGAAAGTTAAATGTAACATATGGCTTTTGAAAGACCAAAACCGTTTGAAAAAATAAGATCAGACTGTATCTTATCATCATCATCAGATACAAAATAGGATTCCATACCAAATTGAAACTTTATACAAGTCAGTGGCATAAAAACATATTTGGCACATCTTCTTCCTCTTCAGCCTTTTTATGCTCAAAATGCTCCAGCAGCGATTCAAAACTAAATTTTTTATAACTTTAAACTCTAATGATAATAATGATGATGTTTGTCATACAAGTTTCTATATAATCAAGATAGGAATGATGATTATTTTGCTTGAGTTGGCTTCAACTTCAAAATGGATTTATCTCAAGCTTCTATTAAAACAGTCTAATGCTAATAAGAGATTTAGGTTCATCTAGCTTGAGATGATCTATGGCCAAGTGTGTGTTTGAAAAATGTTCGGGATTTTAGCAGATGTTCTAAAATGACGAAAGAAATCATTTCTAGCATATCGCATAGATTTTTAGGCAGGGCTCTTTCCACTCACATTCACTGAGATTAACTCACATTGAAAGGAATTCTCTAATTTTATTCATTAAATTATGTGCAGAAAAACAGCAAAATCTTGCACAAGATAATAGGTCAAGTCAATTACTAAAGGTTATCTTGGGTCACTAAATAATTAAAAGCGAGGCTGAACTTTTGATAGTGAATTAAATAAATCAGAATATTATTAATTAGTTTAATTTCTATAAGAAAATAACCTCTGATTCAGTGATTTATTTAAAAATGTGTTTAGAATAAGAAAAACTGAATTGCAAACATTTTGCAAAAAATAAAATAAATAAATCTCGTGTGAAATGGCTAAACTATTAAATAGTTTTTTCCATTTATCTTATCCCTTCTCCTTAGTAATAATTGCTTTATGCTGGACATTCATTACTTGTACAGAGGCAGTGTGTAACAAATATCATTACAATTCAGGTAAGATTGGCTGTAAACTACGAGAATTGAATACATTAATAATCTCTGTTACTTAAGTTAATAACACAGAACATGATATTAATTAAAACGGTGCAGATGATTGCGGAATAACTGAAGAAACTCCTGGAGATGCCAGAACCCAGATGCCATGGACAGCTGGAATATTTCATAGAACAGATCCACATTCAAACTACACTTTCCACGCATCAGGTACAATAATCGGACCCACTACAATTCTAACAGTGTTTTCCGGAGTACAAGAAAAACTACCTCGAAAAATTCGGGGAAGAAATCCTTCTCAAAATCCCGAAGATATTATTATTGCTGTTGGACTAAAATCTGGAAATCTTGATGAAGCTGATGAATTTGTTCAACTCTCTGATGTAAATTCAAGAATTTTTTGTATCTTTCAGCAATTAATTAAATGATGATTGATGCATTTTTAGCATATAATATTTATGCATTTGGCCTGAATAGATAAGCTTCATAGAGCCTTATCTCGGCTCCGAAGATCCTGGTCGAGAATATCATTTCGTTCTGCTTCATCTAAAAACTCCATTGGATTTTTCAACCCCATATGTGAGGCCAATTTGCTTATCGTATTTCAAACTAGGTCGGAAGATTAATGAAACTTCCGCAAGTTTCTTACACGGAGGTTTTGCTAAGAGAAAGGTCAAAGGTGACCATAATAGTAATGAAACTGGGAAATTATGGGAAATAGAACTCAAGTTACAAATCGTTGTTACTGAAACGGGTTACGAATGTGTGAAAACTTATGAAAAGTATTATGACAAGTATTTCCCTGCTGGCATGTTCTGCTCAAAATTACCTAATAGTGAGTTTATATTCAAATTTCATCTATTTTTTCAAAAAATAAATTAAAACAATTAAAATAACACTTTTTAGGTATTAATAACCAAAGTCAATCCGACCCAGCATTGTTTCCTTGTTTGCAACAAGGGAGTTCCATAATTCAAAAAGTAGGACAACAATGGTACTTGGCAGGAGTCACTTCATTGATTCGAGGTCGAAAGGGTGGAATATGCAAAAGCTATGCAATCTATTTCAATTCAAGACTTTCTTTGTCATTGGAATGGATTGAACGGAGTATGAGGTAAGTTTCACATCCAAGGCTTAATAAATTACTGCAGTTTTAAAGGCTCGACTATGCACAATAATCATAATTTTAAGTTTACTGTGCAAAAAAACATTCATTTTTTGCTATAAATCACAAAAGTATGAAATTAAAGTGACAAATATAAATTGTTATGAATAACAGGTGCAGTCCGTATAGTTTTTCATGCTCAGATGGAACTTGTATTCCTCTTGAATCAGTCTGCAATTCTAGTAAGTGCTGGGTTTAACCAATATTTCTAAAAGTTAAAGCTGAATGCATTTCCCATCATACTTTTAAAATGTTTTTTTTTATTAAAGTTCGGAATTGCTTGGATAACGGATTAGACGAGAATGAAATCCTTTGCGAGACAAATCGCAAATGTGATTCACCAGCCTCCTCTTTCATGCCAAGACAAAAAACTAATCAACAACATCAATGTAATCTCGTTGGAGTTTGCATTCCAAAAGAACAAGTTTGTGATGGAATCAGAGATTGTGAAGATGGAACGGACGAAAGTGCCATTTTATGTAATAAAGATCTCACTTCAAGAAGTTCTAGGGATCTTTCACCTAATTTTATCCAGTATTGTTTGCCACTCCCGGAATCAGAAGTAAAACAAAATAATATTACAAAAATTACGGATTCAAATTGAATTAAAATAGCAGTTTTATTTAATTAAAATGCCTTAAATTCCAGGGCGTACAAATTGAATACATTTCCGTAAATCAAAATGGAAAGGCCAATTGTACATTTATCCCAGTGAGTACTTTTGCATTGTCAAAATGCACAAGTTTTTATAAATCCAAACATCTCTACTCACACGTGGAGCAACAATGTAACGACAATGGGAAATGGAGTGAACAAACACGATTTGAATGTGAACCTGGTAAATCAACAATGATTTTAATTGAACAATCCTTTACAATACAAATCATTAAAAAATTACTAAATTTGCATTAAAGATTGCGGAATGCCTAATCATAAACCATCTCTGAACTCAATACAAAGACAAAGCGTACAAACAGACTTGGATCTGCCATGGCACGGACTCATTTTTAATTTAGATCAAAAGTCACAAAAGTTAGTTTTTATTTGTGGAGCAACTCTAATTCAAAAAGACTTTGTGGTAACAGCAGGCCATTGTTTCCAGGCACAAGCTTCACTAAAGTCATTTAAAATTGTTTTATCCCCAACAAGCAAAAACTTTTCTGAAAATTTACATCATGACAAACCTGAAATTTTTGAAGTGAGAACCGAATTAATTAGTGTTTAGTTTTCTACAACTTAAGATATTAATTATTACGTTGTTAATTAATGAATTCTCAGATAGATAAAGTATGGAGACCAGAAGAGTTTGACGAAGAGACAAAAGAAGCAGACATAGCTTTAGTCAAAATCAAGCGTTCAGTCCATTTCGGAGCTTTTATTCGACCAGCTTGTTATCTAATGGAACATGGGGATGATTCAGAAAATAATGTAATCAATTTTTAAACAAATTTACAAGTTTTCAAAATCATTTTTAATTAACTAATTTCCCTTATAAAAAGTTAATTATTTTAATTCATTATAAGTTAATAGGACCAATGCCAATGTCTCCATGGGCTAAAAAAGAATCGATAGCAATGGCTGGATTGCACGTAGCAAACTTTCCAGACATTGTAGAAATGGCATGTATTCCAAAGGACTTTGTCCAAAGTCACAATTCAGGATTTAAATGTGTTGGGCATAAATATGGTAACAATAAAACCCGATTGATTGTGTTTTTTTAACAAAGTGAATATTTAATTGTTAATATTTAACAATAGGAATTCCAGTAAAACAAACAGACACAGGCGGTGGGCTAATTTCAAATGTGAAAACCAAGTTCGGATCCAGATTTGTTTTAAAGGTATTTTGTTGTTTTTTTAAATTTAAATAGATTCAAGAAACAAAAACTTTTGCATCTTAAAATAATAATTTTCAGGGAATAATGAGCAAAGAAGAATCTTTCAACACAGAACATATAAGTCAATTCACATCAGTTGAGAAATATCGAGATTGGATAACAGAAATAATTAATCGATGAAATCACTAAAATTCAAATTATAATCTATAATTATTATAAATACACAATTCAAATTTTTCTCCACACGGGTATTTTAAGCCATTTTCCAAATAATTGAATAAACATTTCTTCCCAAAACTTAAAAATACACAAAACTACTTCAAAACCAAGTTTAAAACTTATTGACAAAATTGTAACAAAATTAATTACAAGATCATTGGCAAGCACAAACCTTAGGAAAAGTCTTTTTCACCAAAGCCTCGAACCTTTCCAATACAAAGAAAGCCCAAGAAATGCCTAACAGAACAATCCAAATCCTACAAATTTTTTCCATACTATTTGAAATAATCGTGTTATTAACTGAATTCTTCTTCCTTCTCGAAGTAAGATTGACTCTATCCGCCCACCACTTAGTATTAACAGGATCAAGTGCACCTCCATAGTAAATATGTTTAATATTCTGTTTCGGCCCATAAACCTTGATATATTCCTCACACCTACTTTTCTCAAACAATTTCTCCCAATAAAGATTCAATCCACTTTCAACCAATTGTCTAAAAGTCCATGTAACTCCAGCTAAAAACGGCGTATTAGAAAATACCCAAATCTTATTTTCAGTTAAAGTTTCTTTAGAAATCTCGAAAGAATCTTGTCCTTTAATAACTTCCAAAAGTGATTTAGCCATCCCAACTTCATGTTTAGTTCCTAATAAAATCCTTTTCTTTTCTAAAACATTTTCATAAATAATCTGCGTGTAAGAAGAACTAATTCCAGCTTCCACAAATGTTGTCAAATTCCCATAAATAAGAGATTTTAGCTCTTGTCTTTGCTTTCTTAAAACCAAGTAATCATCAGAATCAACAATAGACAAATAATTCTGTGTGATTGTAAAGATCTCAAAGGATTCATAATTTTCAACAAGTTCTTTAAAACTGGAAGGAAAGTAAGACTTTTCCGGTTTAGTTAAAGAGCTTACAATAGCTCCACGGAACTCTTCAGCCAAAACCAACCAAAGTAACAGCCAAGGAACGTAAATTAATCGAAATTGGCAGCTTTCACATGTTTTATTACTCCGTGTGAAATTAGCAGGTTGACTTAAAACAGGTGGAAGGAAAGCTCCAACTAATCCCACCCACGTGTTAAACACAGAATTAAAAACCTTCCACGTTAGAATAGTTACACTAAAAAATAAAACTCCAATTCCTACAGCATAATAACTAAGACTTGAATTATTATCCATGAAATTCCAAGAATTCAAATCAATTTCAGAAATTCCTATAAACCGCACTGCAAAGTTTCCCCCAGAGTAAAATCTCTTAACAAATATCGCCCAATGCCAATCAGTCATAAGATGTTCCGCACTGCTAAACAAAAGATCAAAAGCTCCCCGATTGGCACAATGTCCTTGAGTAGGAGTGCCACCCAATCCATTCCCCCATCTACAATGTAAAACACTTGCGTTGAATTTAAGTGCAAAGGCATAAACCCCATGAGATTGCGGAGGATGCAACCGGAAGTACATATGAGTGGATTTGTCAAGTCCTAAAATTTGAAATTGTTCATCAGTGTATTCCGTTTCAGTTTGTTCTGAATTCCCAACAAAGACTTTGTGTCTATGTAAATTTGTTATTCCTAGTCGAATCAACTTATTAAATAAGAGGGATGAAAGATCCTTTATTTGAATCCATGAACTTAAGCCATTGTTGCAATACCAACACAATTGAAATATCATTCCTTGTTGATTAATTTCGAACACAAGTCTAGCATATGAGCTTAGTGAACGGCTAAACTTACGTGGATTTTGTGAATTCCTATTCTGTTCTTGGTACAAGAAATTAACAATGATAAAAACATCATGTTGTAAGTTAAGCAATCCGAATGGATTAATCACACTTGTCTCTCCAGTCAGTTTCCGTAGAATGGATTGTCTTCTGTAAAAAATCAAATGAGTTTTGAAGAAAGGTTTTTCTGAAAATCTAAGAACTTCTTTGTCCATGATTTTACTCCGGTAGTCTTCTGTTTTTGGTGAACTGTAGTAATTAGTCGCAATGTCTACAACAGGAAGTATTCTCACGCTTTCAGATTTTAAATGTGCAAGTTTTATTGGAACTTTTTTATAACGTTGGAGCAGTTGCGGAATTTTTAATAGACTTTCAGAAAAGTCTGAGTGTGTTACAGGTAATTTAGTGTGCTCGTAGAATACTGTTAACATATTTAAAAAGTTTGAATTCCTTTCAAAAAGATTTATCAAAATTTTGGGAATTGTGGCTGAATTTTGAAAGTTTGGAGATTGTGGAAGTTTTTGAGAGCCTACAAAAATTAAATTATTGGAAGCCAGAAGCAAATAGAATGCATTCGTTATGGAATACATTTTAGCTTAGAACTAAACTAAAAACTAAACTAAACTTTGGGTTTCTGGAAAGAGCTCAATGGACTGGTGACTGGTCGTATATGACCATTTTGAAATAAAATTCATCTAATTGACTTTTTTTTGCTACTCACTGGTGCTTCGGGGAACTCTGACAATTCTTTTTTTTTTTAATTTTAATAAGGAACTTAATGCCCTTTTGAGCTTTGTATTTTCAATGGAAAGAGATAAACAAACGCCAACACTTAGAGATTAAAAAACAAGAACTATTGAACATTACATTCATTAAAGCTAGAAAGATACTTTTGTTAGAAATTCAATGAAAAAACTTACAAAGAATTAGGGCTAGACAAAATAATCATAAGTTTTAGAGTTCTGAATGGCAGGAACTAGACCAAAATCGGGGTTGCAAAATAAATGAAGTTTTAAACGTAGCCTATGTAATTTCATTATCAATAGAACAATTTTCCATTGAAACTTAAGTATTTTGTTTTGAAAATTCAAATAAATTGTTAGAATGACCAGCAAGATAGAATTATGCCCAAGAATTTGATTGCTTTGGTAGAATTCGATTAAATCCAACAAGAATGAACGTAATTGTATAATTATTATTTTTAACAATATAAGACTAATCTTGACAAAAGTAAGAAAATATTGTTTATTAAATGTATTTTGTTAAATTTTCCACAAGACGAACCAAATAATCCTTTCATGCTTTCATATATTTATCAATCCAACTTTGGAAAGAAGATATCCGAGTGTAAACTCCGTAACCATTGCAATTCAAACCCCAACTGACAATCCCGATCTGATACCTAGATCATGTCAAATTAAATCATAATACTCTTTGAAGGTGAAAGGATTTTACTGTAAACTTGAACTCACCATCTTTGATTAGATTTAACTGCCAAGGCCCCACCCGAGTCACCCTACAAAACATGAAATACATAATTAATAATACACGAATTCTGCAACAAAGTTAGCTAAATATAACTACAAAAACAATTATGATTACCAAGCAAGTAGATTTATATCCAGAGCCAACACAAATCATAGAATCCGCAATAGTATGAGGATAAATCGAGTTCTGACAAGTCATTCGATCCACCAAAGGCACCTGAATCTTCAAAGGCGTACTCTGCAAAGCCCCATTTCCCCATTGAACTTTCCCCCATCCAGCAACAGTAGCTAGTGTCCCACTATCATAAAACGTGGCTCCTGTCCCTCCAAGACAAATGGGTTGAACATATTTATTAAACTTTACAGGTTGATTCAACTTGAGCAAAGCAACATCATTAAAGTTTGCCAAAGGACTGTTCCACTTTTTATGAGTAATTAATCTGACAACAGTCCGAACTTGATGTCGAACTTCATTCGAAACATAAATATTATAATCTCCAAGGAATACTTTGAGTCCCCTCACATCTTGTAGTTTGTATCCAGCAAAGCAATGAGCAGCGGACAAAATGTATTCACTGGAGACCAAAGAACCTCCACACAAATGCGTCCTTCCATTATCTCTCATTATTGCAACCTACAAAAGTAAATACCTGGACAATTAAATCTTAAATTTGGATATTTTTTGCATCTTTTTATGCTTTTTCAAACATTGACTAGTATACTGACCAACCATGGAAATTCTCCATATTGAGCAGGATCCCCGTCTACGATCCTTGCAGTAACTTCAGAATAAACTGCAGCTTGTCCACAACCAGAGAATTCTTCACGACTGTCCAAGGACTCAGTTGGAGCGTTTGCTGAAGGGGCTTCCGTTGTTTGGAAAGGATAGGGAACTAAGGGCTTTAAAGCTGGTGGTTTACTTACGTTTGAAGGACTTAAGATGGGAGAAATGGGATGAGAAATTCCTGGAATAAGATTAAAGTTAAAGGGCCAATTGAACGGAAATGAAAAAGGGAATTGTTGTTGGGTTTGTTGAATAACATATCTTATCACGGGTGAAGGGATTTGTTCACTTCCATTCGTAACAAGATAAGGTTCACTGTAAGTAGCCCATGTGACAGGCTGGGTTATTACAAACTGTCGTTTACTCCTTGGAGATTTTATTTCAACTCCTTCCGGTTCAGATGCTGCCATAAGAGAATGTTTTAACATTTTCGAATTTTAATTTTTCAAAATTTAATGAACTTACCAGCTACGGTAAATGCTGCAATGACTCCAAATAATAAAATCTTCATGTTTTGTGTTCTTGTTTGTTTTCAAAAGGATTGGAACCCAGTAATTAAAAGGTGCGAGATAATCCCATAATCTAAAGTATTTGTGTTCCACATGCAGAGGACAATGGGGACAATTAATCCGAAATCTGATGCGCATTTACCTGAAATACTTGAGGATGCATTTCATCATCTTATACACATGCAAAATTATCCGACTTAGCTGGCCCAGCCCAACTTTAATAGTCAATAGGTAATACCAGCTAAAACTATTCTATTATATGAATTATAGGATGGATATCTTTGAATTATAATTCGAGCAACTAAACTTAATTATATATAGGTCAACCTAGATTCAAACAAACTCATCATATCAGTATGGGTTGAGAAGCACCTGCAAGTTAACATCCCTTTTTTCTCTTAAAATTAATTCAACATCTTGTCCATTATCAGAGATTACTTATAATTTCACTGTAGATTATAAGTAATCTCTTGTCCATTATGTAAGCTTAAACTCTTACGAAAGAAACATTAAAAAGTCAAAAAGGTTTTGCTAATTTTTTACTATTTGCCAATAGAACAAGAAAAAATTGCCATATAGAAATACAAACAAAAACAATACAAATTATATATAGATGCAAGTAGAGAATAAAAACTATAGGCATTATTATTTATGAATATCATCAGATGATTGGTAATAATTAGGTTCTAATGTATAATAATATAATATCTAGCCCAACTGGATAGTCAGGTTTTGTTAATCACAAAAATCAACCTTTTTGCCAATTATTTAATAGTCAGTTCCAGATCTTAGTTTTAAATGTTTAAACCATTAAGACTTTGCATGATTATTAATTGGTTCAAAGTTCAAGGCTATTATATTATCTATTCGCTTTTATTTTAGTTGATGAGGAAAAACTTTTATAAAGTTTTTTAAGAAATAGAATGACATATGGACTATATATTTATCAATGTTCTACCATCTATGACGTATTGTAATTCATTAACTTGATTCTACAATGTTCTGTCTGAGGTAAAGATCAATAAATATGATATTTTGATAAGCATTGCTTAGTCTCAGAAAAAATCTTGTTCAGACAGACACTTCAAATACATGCATAAATACGTTTATTGTCATTAAATAAGTTGCAAAATTAGGTACAACAAAGCACTACAAATATATGGCAGAAGATTACTTCAAATCACAATAAAATAAGAAAGGGAATCATTTCAAATTAAATCAAAACAATTAAATAAGTTTCAGATAACCTTTGCTTATCCATAAATTATTCACAAAGCATTTACTTGAGCAACAGCAGCAGGAGCAGGTGCAACTTGTGGTTTTCCCTGAAGTCCCTGTCGGAATCTAACTTGATCAATCCAAGCTCTGTACTTGCTAACCCTAGTGAAGACTGCAGGTGGGCCGCTGCACTTAAGTCCGAAACTTGCAATTCCAACTTGCTTATAATGATTTGGTCCGCTTCGGACAAAGAGTGGACCACCATTGTCACCAACACAAGGATCAATTGGTGGAAGAGTATTCGTTCCAGCGCAAAGTTGTTCATCTCTCAAAGCAACACCGAATGGAGCATAAGTATTCTGACATTCTTGAGGAGTTCCAATTCTAAGATTGACTTTGTACAAAGCATCAGTAGGTGGTCGGCTGCTGTAAGACAGTTTTCCATATCCGGCAACGATTCCTTCATTAAATCCATTGTCCACTCGGTTGGCTCCATCGTCCAAGCAGATTGGTTTGATGTAATCCGTGAACACGACAGGCTCAGACAGTTTCAAAAGAGCAATGTCGTTTACCTATAAACAAAAGAATTCTAAGAATTAATTATACTTTTACATGGGTTTTGAAAACTAAGAGTGTATGAGGTATTACAGCTGGTTGAAGACGTTGTGGTCCAAAATCAGCGTGTCGGTAAACAACGCTAACATTTCTTTCAATGTAAATTCCATCTTCTTGGCTGTTCAGCTTGAAATCTCCAACTCGTACTCTCAAGGCAGCAACTGATGATGGAGTGGCTCTGGAAAATTTATTTAAAATCGGATTTGAAATACGAATAAGGAAACTTTGAAGGATTTAAATATTAACTGTAAATTACTGACGGTTCAACACAGGAAGCAGCGGTAAGAATGTAATCTCTGTCAATTAGAGAACCACCACAAATTTGTCGAGATCCAGAGTAAATTTGTGCCTAAAATTAAATTAGATTATTAACTAACTAAATTACAATTACTTGCTTTATTTTAAAACATTAAAAAAATCTTACAAGCCAAGGATATTCTCCTTTGACAGCAGGGATTCCTCCAACAGAATTAGAAACACAAGCCCCTTCACAAGTGAAAGATGGAATTCCACAAGTAAGAGGTTGTTGTGGGCCAGCAGGGACTATAGGCACGTAAAGAATTTCTTGCACTGCTGGTTGTGGTACCAAAACCAAAAGTTGCCTTTTCTCTCGAGCCCCAGTTGACTCTAAAATTTAAAACATTCAAAAGTTGCAAAATCTTGTTTAAATTTCTTAAGTAATATTCGAATATTCCTTAAGTACCATTGTCAACAGATGCAGCAAATGCAGCCGAAACTGCTAGCAAAACTACAAAAATCTTCATAACTTTTCTTTGAAATATTTAAAAGTTCTAATCCAACCGAATGGGCAGAAGTTACATTTGTGACTGAATCATAATAGACGAACAGCTCTTGACTTAACTCCAGTTTTCTACACTTTTTTCATATTTTCCAATCTCATAGGAATATTCATCAGGTTTAAAATTAAATTAAAGTTGAATCTTGCCAATCTTGTAAATGCTTTAATTTATTGACCGGCCGGTATAAAACCACCACCAACATCTCACAATCATCATCATTCTCACACCCTTAAAACCCCAACTATAACTATAATAAGGTACTTGTGTCCTAAAGCCATTATTACTATTACTAGTCTTAGCCCACAACAATAAATTACAATAGACAATAACAATGTTATATTATTCAACTTTTGCTACATTTTTTGCAAGTCTTTAGGCATGAATAAAGAGTTAAAAAGTTAAACCCCCTGTGGGATAGTTATCAGATCTAAGCCATGCTAATACTGGTATTATTATTGACATCACTAAAGACGAGTTGATTGGAAAAGTTGATCTTTTGGTTCACTCTTCTAGGTACCTAAAAATGCCATTACCACACAGAGTCAGTCAGGCACCACCGGTTATCTTTCGGAGATCCATATGAGGGCATTGCTTTAGCTCAATAGATATTTTATTAGCAAAACCTTGATCATGGTCATTGAAACCATTCTTGGGCGTTAGCTTTTGTATTATTTCAGGTCGTGATGCCAAGTTCATGTCTATCATTAATTATTATCCCAACTTGGAGATAAAAATTCACTGTCAAACTCTAAATGCTTGCCTGCCAAAATTGAATGCATTTTGAATACTAATGAGATTTCATGTTTACAAGCCCCTGCTGCAAATCTAAAAGAAGACTTTCGAGAAGATTCGCTATTTTTATAAATTGTCAAAAACAAAGTCGCTCAACTGGTTATATTTTATCGTTATTCTTCTTTTAAACTTTTAAAAAAACTTTGTTTCTCATTTCCGCATCAACTTTGTATTTTCCTTTTGATTTATTCAACTTTTCAAGATAAAAAAGTTAAAGTTTCAAGATAACTAAATAATAAACTAAATAAATAAATTTATATTGAGTTTTAATCTAGAAATTAAACTTATTTATTAATAAAAGACATACGAACACATTTTTTTAAATTAAGGAAGAAGCAAAATAAGCTAAAATATATAAATACAGCTCAATGATTAACTCTTTTAAAAAGTAAACTAAGTTTTCTTGAAGCTTTGAATACTTCTTTGAATCCAGAAAAGATACTTGTCCACCCGGGTATAAACACAAGGAAATATTTCAGCTCCAACCCCCCATGATGTAATTCCTATAAGTTCGAATCTCTTATGTCGTTTTATTACCAAAGGGCTCCCATTGTTCCCCTTTACAATTGTAAAAAAACACGAACTCTTCAAACCTCAAATAACATTGTAAATACTATGAAATCTTGATACCTGACACAAATTCTTGCTCGCAGGAACAGGCGACCCTGCACAAAGGGAATCGTCTCTGATCTCAGGAAAGAAATCAGATTTCCCTTCATTATATTTCTTAATGCATCTCTCACTGTCCCAAATCCTAACATCAAGTTTATGAAGATTCTTCAAAGGATCATGCAAAAGTTGACCCCATCCAGACACAGTGGCCAGGGCATTTCCATGATCGTAAATATTACTCCCGTTAGACAAGCAGATGGGTTGTATTAACTTTGTATATTCCACGGGATTTCGAAGTCTTATCAAGGCAATATTATTTTCCTATAAAAAACAAAATTCTTTCGGAATTACTTTTGAATGGAAACATTAGACGATACTGAGAGTGCCATTACCATATTTAAAGAATCAAATCCTTTGTGATAAGCAATTTGAGAAACTTTAGCAGTCACTTGGCCTGATTCGTAAATAGCGTAGATATTGTATGAGCCAAGGAGTACTTTGAGACGACCCAGGTCATCAGGGCTCATCCTAAACAATGTAATTAAATTGGCTTATCTACAGTTAAAAAGTAAAAAGTAATATTCCTTTATACTTATGGTACCTGGCGACACAAGAAGCTGATGTTAAAACATGCCAATGATCGATGAGTGAGCCACCACAATAAAATCGCTGTCCATTTTTTCTCATAACTAGACCAGCCTAAGAAATCCCAACATTTTAGTTCAAAATTTAATTGCTAGCATTTATTTATTTATTATTTTTTTTTAAATTCCAAAATACCATCCAAGGGAATTCTCCTGGGAATGCTTTCTTTCTTTGCAGTAAATTTCCTTGTACAACATTGATGAGAAATGATTCAAGTTGATCTTTGACGGGAGAGACTGCTTTAACTTCTCCACAATTCTCATCCTTTCTTATTTTTTGAAGAGACAATTCTCTTTTAAATCTTAAACCCTTGCCAGCCTCCTGGTATGAATCTGCTGCAGATATTAAAACAAAAAATCTTACAATATACTTATCCTATCAACTAAAACCTGGCAAGTTTATTTTTAAATTTGTCATACCATTTATGAGCACAATGTCATCCTTAGATCCTTCCAACAATGATAGCGAACACAACAACAAGAATGTTTTCAAAAAGTTTTTACAAAAGACAGCCATTACAAATCTCAAATTTATTTAATTCATAAAGCTTCAAAGAAGTTAAATTTACTCTTTCCTTCACAAATTGCAGTAAAGGACTAAACGGAAAGAGAAGAGATTTCAAGAATAATAAATAATAAACATTTTCTAATTGAAGTCAATTTAACAAATTACTTTTTTCTTTTCTACAAAAAACTATCGTGTGAGTTGATTATTTTTTTGATATGACATGACACTTAAAAAGATATAATTTCCTCATTCCTTTACACATTAAGTAAATAAATATCTTCAACCTCATTTTATAACAAATTGAATTCAAACACACCTTCGATTTATATCTAGGTATTAAAATTAACATCAGAATATGATACATGTTTCCCAGCAAGACAGATATCTAAAACATTTTTTTGACAAACAAAGTTTTGAAATGTAAATCTAGCCTTATTTTAGTCTTTGGGCAAAAACCCATTATGTCAGTCAAGATCAGAGTGTATAACTATTTATCATGCATATTATAAGACATTAGCATGTAACTAATAATCTTTCAAATCCAAACTTAGTTTAAAATTCATTGATAACTGTTTAAACATAATAATGTTTTTGCTATTAAAATTTTAATACTCTTAATGTGTAATATTCTCATAAATCTTTTTTATTTTTTTGACATAATGAGATTAAGTATCAAAACGAACTCGAATCCCACTTGTCATTGTTTTTTTATTTGAATTAGCACTACTGATCTTTAGATCCTTATAGCAAAGTAGATAATACAACACAAAATGATTTTATAAATGCAGTTTTGCATGCATAAAACAGGTTTTTTGCAATACCAAATCTAAAACTTTTAATGTATTATTTGCGTTCTGACATTGGTATGAGAATAATGAGAATCCTTTTTGAGAGTAAATCACAATAAGATGCATTTTTTTCGCATGAGAAATGAGAAAACATCAAAACATTAGGTATACCAATTTGGCAAAAGAAAATAATACAATTTTGCATTTCTTAAACCAGTTCATGTTGACAACTTTATTTAGGACTTTCAATAATGATACATCGCATGAAATGGCAAAACAAGTACAAAGAACGCAGTTTTGCTTTTATTTCATTTTATTTAACTCAACGTAAAATGCAATAAATACATTCATACAAAATATCAAATCCATGAATCATGCTTGAAATATCAAATTTTTAAAATTGAATTGAATTTCTATCTTTTGCAAAAAATATCCGAATAAATAATTAATTAGATTGATATATTTGGCTGTATTTCCTTATCCAGTTTGTGTAGTAATCAACTCGCGTGAAAACTCCTGAAAAAAGACAAAATAAATTTTAGTTTTTAAAAGTTAACATTAATAATAATTGTAACAAAATATGGGACTAAACAAGTGTGAAATTACCTGGATATTTTCCGCATCTAAATTTAACATAAAATTATAAAAAAAATGAAAAACCAATATTTTTATAAAAATTAAAATTTTAAAACTTGAATCTTTTTAAATTAAAACTCACCCAATGCCCCAACTGACAATACCGACGAGAGTTCCTCTTGATCCCACATTTACGACTAAAGGTCCACCACTGTCACCTAAAAGTCAACAAGTCAGTTTAACTCTCAAGTTAAAATCAAAACTGTAGTATTTTAAAAACGAACCTTGACAACTGTCCCTATTTTCGCTTCCAGCACACAACATTCCAAATCCAATTGCTGGAGCTCCAGGATGTTGTTGATAAAGTCTAGAGCACTCAGGGTTCGTCAAAACTCTGACACTTACAGTTCTTAAAGTGCTGGCTGCTGGACCTCCGTCATAAATCTTACCCCAACCGGAAACTGTTAAAACAGAAAGCAAAATGTTATTTAAAAAAATATTTTAATTTAATTTCAACTTATTTTTAATACTTTGAGCTTGAGTCTGTCCTCCATCATAAGGCGGACTTCCAGTATGCAGACAAACGGGTTGAATAAACTGAGAAGTGGCTACAGGTTTAGTAAAGATAATAAGCGCCACATCATCCACCAAAGAATGATCATTAAATCTTTTATGAAACACAAGACGTCTAGCCTTTCGAACTTCATGATTAGCATCATTACTAGCGTGCAAATTGTGATCTCCGATGTACAAAGACAATTGCCGAAGTGCATTTGCACTTGTCAATCTAAATTATCAATCAATTAATTATTTAGTACAAGTTCAAGCTGTTAAATAATTTTACGATTATTTCCATTTTAACAATAACTTACGTGTTGACACAATGCTGAAATTAAATTAAAACAGAATTATAATTATTTTAAAAATGTAATTAATAATTAAAAGTTGATTATGCGACTTACTGCAGCCGTAAGAACAGTGTTAGAATTAATAAGAGATCCACCACAATGATGCCTTCCGTTCATAGTTAACGCAACAGTCCAAGGAAATTCCCCTGGACGAGATTCCCTTCCCCCAACAATCAATGGGGCTAAATTATACTTTGTAAATCCACAACCAGAATTCTTAACTTCAGCCGTTTCATTATTTTGTGACTCATCCTCAGTTTTAGGCGTCCATTTAGGAATATTCTTTTTCTCTCGAACAGTTCGAGCAAATGAAACACAACAGACTAATTCATCTCCAGGCTGTATCTCTGAAACACAAAAAACCCAAACCGGAAGTCAGCATGAATTTTATGCAACTTCAATTAGCAAAAGATCTCGTACCTGCTGGGGATACAGTAGTACCATCTTGTAAACTGCATGACTCTGTTGTATTCATCACAGAACTCCTAAGATCACTTGTCAAGTCAATTAACGAGTTTGAATCCTCAGTCTTTGCATAATACAAGTAAGGAAAGCAATCCCGAGATTTCATACAAGTTCCACGTTGGCCTGCACTAGTAGTACAAGCCCCATCTTCCTTAACTCTTTCATTTTCAGGATTAGAAGTCGTCAACTCTTGGGCTTCCAGGTCAAGCTCCTCATCATTTAATCCTACAGTTTAAATAACAAATTACATTTTTACAATCTTATCAAATTAATTAAAAACTTTAAATTGCATTTACCATCGTCTTCAAGGATAAGAGCGTCTTCCGATTCCCACAAAGACCCTTGCGAGTACTTGGAAAAAACTCCAAGCAAAAGGAACAAAATTCCTATACGGGATACCATCTTTTCCTTAAAAGTTTTTTTAACAAGTTTTGTCTGCTAGCTGGTTCTTTGCAAAAGTGAGACTGAAGTTGAGTGCTTTGTCTCGGCTGAATAAAAGCTTTTGTGCTTAAAACTGAATGGAACCATACTGTGATTTTTAAGATGAGTCTTGTATTATTCAGGTATTGATTTAATAGGCCAATGGCTCCAGTTGTAACAACAGGTGACGATAGCAAGTTCAATTAAGACCCGGTTTACTCTTAATAATAAAATATTGGATTCGAGATCTTATCAAGATCCCTTTATGAGATTCCTCTCACAGCAGGATCAAATAAGATTTATTTTGTCTCTTGTCTTAGACAAATATACTGATGTCATGCTGATATTCACAAGAATCATAATCCTGACCAACGTTAAAAAACACCATCACACATACAATTCAAATGCAGTTTTTTCCACTTCTCAATCAATAACGTATGAATAAATCCCGATACCGTTTTAAACTTTTGGTATTCATAAATATGAGGAAAGTTCAATTGATGCGTATAATATACGTTACAAACATGCATTTTTATAAATCTCTTTTAATTAATTAATTAAATTAACTAGCTCTTGCTCAATCATTTTGGATGGACAAACTTGTCCTTTTTAATTTAATTATAATTCAATGTAGGAATAAAAACTCGTACAAAATCAAATCAATGAAATCAAATATTTTATTAATACACTTTATTACGCACAGGATATTAAGATTAGAATAAATATTGTATTTTAAGGCAAACCTAACCATTTATGAATCGTACCTCTGTAATGATCCACTCGGGTGAAAACACCTAAAAAAATTGAACAATTTCCTTTTACAAAACAAGCACTGTTAACAAAATGTCATCTTTTCAGCTAAACTTAAAATACCTGGGTATTGTCCGCATCTAAATTTAACACAAAATAAATTACAAATTAGCACATTCATCAAATTCAACATTTAAAAACTTTTAAATACTTTTAAATAATAAAAACCTACCCAATTCCCCAAGAAACAATCCCGACCTGAAAAAAAAACAAATGAGTAAAACAATTGAAAAAAATTACCCAACCTAAAGTAAAAAATTGCAACCTGATGTGCTCTTCCTCCAACATTTAAAGTTAATGGTCCGCCACTGTCACCTGTAAATCAATAACAATTATTTAATTTACAAAACTACTGGACATCCAGTTTAAAATAAAAATTGCACAATCGAACCTTGACAACTGTCCGAGTTTCTTCCACCAGCACAAACCATTCCAGATGTAATTGCCGGAGCCTTAGGATGTTGCCGATAAGTGGCTGAGCATTGTGCATTTGTCCATATTTTTATATTTACTGTTCTCAGAAACCTAACTGCTGGACCACCATCATAAATCTTTCCCCAACCGGCCACTGAAACAAAAATCGTATTTGTATTAACTGTAATTAATTTTTAGCGTTTTAAAATATTTAACAACAAACTAGATTTTACCATCAGCATTAGTATATCCTCCATCATAAGGCGGACTTCCGGTATGAAGACACACAGGTTGAATATCATCAGTAAAGGTTACAGGTTTATTTAAAATCAACAATGCCAAATCGTGCATAAAATATGTTTCATTGAAGCGTTTATGGAAAATAAGACGTTTAACATTTCGATCTTGATGAGTAACTTCTGTTTCATCGTACAAGTTATGATCTCCGATTTTTACGGATAGTTGTCGATGTACAACAGCTTCTCTCAATCTAATTTATTTTTAAAAAATCCCATTAATAATAAACCTTTAAAATGTAAGAGTTTAAAAAAATAATTAACAAATTACGTGTTGACGCAATGCTGAAATTAAAAATAAAAGAATCAATTGTTTAATTAACATCCAAACACATGCACTCATTATATTTATAGGTTAATCTTGTGACTTACTGCTGCCGTAAGAACTGTATTAGCGTCAATTAGTGACCCACCACAAATATGCATTCCCCTATATATTAATGCAACCTATTATGTAAAACAATTTAAAATATTTTTAATTATAATTTTATTTAAAATAATTAGTTAGCCATGAGTTTATTTCTAAAACTTACAGTCCATGGGAATTCCCCTTGATTAGCTGCCCTTCCACCAACAATTAGTGGACTCAAATGATATTTAGTTGCTCCACAGCTGGAAGTCTTAACTGTCTTAACATTTCTCGTTTTTGTTTGCGGTCCCGTATGATTAAAAAATTTCGGATATTTAGGAAATTTTGAATTGTCTTTAATCGCCTGAGAAAATGTAACACAGCAAACTAGCTTATCCCCTGGCTGTACGTCTGGAACAATAAATGTCACGATTTAAAACAAACAATCATCATTTATAGCTATCACTAAAAGTTTTCCATTAACCCTTACCTCCAGGAGATGCAGCATTTTGTAAGGCACAAGACTCTGTTGTATTCATCACAAACTCTTTAAGGTTTCCTGATCTTGTTAACTCTATAGATGAGTTAGAATTCTTAAGATCCGGATAGTAAAACAAGTAAGGAAAGCAATCACGAGATTTCATACAAGTCCCACGTTCGCCTCCGGAAGTACTACAACTTTCCGGATTCCTTAACTCTACTACTGCTTCAAGATTCGGCTCATAGCTTAACTCTGTCCCCATATAAAATGTCTTTTATTTTTCCATTCGTTCAAGGTTTTCTTTTGAATTATCGCTATAAAGTATGTCACGAATTAAAATTAGTTACCGTCAACATCAAGAATAAGAGCGTCCTCAGCTTCCCACAAATACCCTTGTGAGTATTTCGAAAAAACTCCCATCAAAAGGAACAAAACTCCTAAACGGGACACCATTTTTTCAAAGTTTTTATCAATTTCTTTGCAAAAAACAGACTAAATGCTTTGACTCGGCTGAATCTACGCTTTTGTACCTACATTTTAGAAACATCATATATATGCGTTGTTTAAGAAGATTCCGAGTACGAAAGAAAGTTTCTGTTACCGGGAATAGATTTTTATAGGTTAATGTCTCAAGTGTGACAAATTATTTCTGAGTAAATGGAAAATCTCTTTAGCAAGCTTGGGAATAAAGTGAGAATAAAAAACGAGTTTAGTTATAAAACCAGATTTATTGCTGGCACAGATTACAAAAATTCTATAAATTGCACATGTGAATCATCATAATATTGCATTACTGCAT
The DNA here is from genome assembly GCA_034696425.1 of Isotoma viridis. Classification (NCBI taxonomy): domain Eukaryota; kingdom Metazoa; phylum Arthropoda; class Collembola; order Entomobryomorpha; family Isotomidae; genus Isotoma; species Isotoma viridis. Next base: position 21,264 of record JAQGAA010000487.1, read on the forward strand.
ACATTTTAATAATAATACATTGCGTGTATTGCAGATGTGTATTTGCTGTGTATGATAATAATAATAACAGTCTTGATTAGAAAAGGTGAGCTGGGAAGATAGTTTGATTGTCAACAGTCAACTTTATTGTTCAGATTTCTGCGAATAATTTCACTTTCTTCAGACATACACTTTTTAAACAATGTAATTTTGGATAGATTTAGTTTGGTTTTTTGTATTAGGTGGCGAGAATGAACTTGCTGTTACGCTCACTAACTTTAAAGCATCAATTACACCATAATTTGTAATTGAGCATTTTTTATGCTTTTGTCCCCTCTGCTCCGTTAAACTGCTCAAAGTTTCGAAATAGAACCTGCAGTTTAAAATTGCTATACATGCATTTCAATTTTACTTTTATGATTTTGCAATTTACAATTTATTATACTAATTCCGGACAAGATTTTTTTAAATTTAAAACCCAATTGTATGCGTATGTAAGCATGAGAATTTCTATTGACTGATTAGATTTGGCATAGAAAAATAAAACATTAACGCAGGGATGATTAAAGGTTTAATTCGACTAACTGTGATCTGCCTTTAGGAGGGGAGTTTCTAATCCTTATTTCTTTAATTAAGCGTTTAATAATTGACAGCACACCACAGTAAACTTTAGCTAGAATTCTTCAGTTCTTAACTCATATTAACAATTTTGGTTCCCAAATGGGAAGTAATTGTTCAAGTAATTAAAAGAAATGTAATACGAGGTATGGAAACACAACACGATAATTCCTTAGCGTTATGAAAGGACAAAATGAAATACCATGAAGATTTGAAGATATAGGAACCCATTGAATTCATTCATTGAAATAATTTGTGTATGTTTATGACTGGGATTATATCATCCTTTTCTCATTAGATAATAGA
>JAQGAA010000488.1:0-22161 GCA_034696425.1 Isotoma viridis
AATCAATTTTTCTGGGGTCATTTTATCCAGTGTAAAGGGGGCCAAGGTACGGCCCTTCGGGCCGTACGGCCTGGATTGCTGGATTCTTGTATCCACTCAAATCCAGCGTAGTTTCGGCTCTGCACAGAAGCATTCATATCAATCAACTATCACAATCACAAATCACAATTTAAGAATTAAAAAAAAATTATTTTAAAAATGATTCTTAAAACTTATTTACAAACGATTTTGAAAAGTTTTCGGAAGCATTTTTGAAAGCAAAAATTATTTTAAAACATTTTCAAAGCACTTTTAAAAGATCTTTTTGAAACTTGTTTTTAGGGTCCACTTTTGTAAATTATTTGTAAATTATAAACAGAATTAGGTTTTAAAACATTTGAAAACGGAAAGGTCCTAAAAAATAAGTTGGCAAAGATTTCTGAAAACATTTTTTGACAAAAAATTAGAAATTAGCTTTCGAATACTTTTGAAATTAACTTTAATCTTCAAAACGTTCTGGAAAACCTCATCAAAATAATCTGAAAATTCATTTCGAAAAGAATCGATTTTTGAAAATCAGTTTTGAAAATCTAGGTAAGGCCAATTTAAAAACATTTTAAAACTACTCGAGAGACCTCTACATTAAACAAACATTTCTAGAAGATAAATTCAAGTTTCCTTCAGCGATTTGTCCCTTGAACCCGGTTCTGAACTTCTGAAACTAGAAACCTGATTTTCATACCTATCTGTTTTCTATTTATTGTTGTTCATACTTACGACTTTCTTGAATCCAAATTTTTTTAAATTTACATCACAGTTAAACTGGAAATGGCTTATCGGCCCATTTTAACAAATAAATTTAGAATTTTTAGAATTGCAAAAATTATCGTTAAAAAGTACACGAAAAAAATCATTCGAATTTTGGATGGCTCCATGTTCATATGAATTTTTAAGAAAATAGCCGAGACATTCGAACAAGCAATGAAAAATTTCCTCTGGTTAAGTCTTACAGATACTAAATGACGACTAAATTAAATTTCGATTTGTAATTTCTTTCTGTGACCGTTTCATCTAGTATAAAGCCGGCCAAGGCCTGGCTTCATGTATCCACTCAAATCCACAGTCACCGTAGTTTTGGGACTGCCACTGGCCCACTTTAGTCATAACTTGATAAAAGGGAAGAGAAAGAGATAGTTGATTTGTTTGTGAGTTGATTTGCTTATGAAAGTTTCATGCATCCCATGTTAAGCATAGGTAAAACGGACTTTTGACCTCTGTGAGGAACTGCGAGGGGGTCAATTTAGAGCTTAGCGTTGGTAAAAAAGTTTTGTCGTTCTTGTTTTTACATATCGTGTGAGTCTGTACGTTTGGCCGTTCAAAAGCCTTGTTTACATCAAATCACAGACACACATTTGCTCAGCCATAGCATAGTATAGTAATACAAGATTATCTATAATATAATACTGCAAAAAAACTCATCCAGCTGAATATAAAATCGTCTATTAGTTGGTTAATCGATCTGTTCAAATGTAGTAATGTAGGTGCAAAGACTCATGAAATTGACTATAACTACGTACTACAGCACTTTTATGAAATGTGGATGTCTTTTGAATCTTAAGATTTGCATACAATCAAAACTTACGATGCTGCCAAGAAGCTTTAGAATCAATTGGTTTGGGACTATCTGGATCCAAATGGTCGATGCACTTATTCTCCCGCTTGTATCCTAATTCCAACAAATCTCCAAAATCAACTTCTGTAAAACACAAATAGAAAACTCATAATAATATTAATTCCTTAAGATACAAATTCTGATAGAAAGAGCCCAAGCTGCAGGATGTCCGTCAAGCTTGCCAAAAAAAATTGGGGTGTCTTCTCTTTATGACCCCTATAAAATTATACTCTATCCGATGCAGCTGAGCTGAGTCTCAAAATTCAAAACCGTTTTGCAATGAGGGGCCATCCCAATTTTGAAAGTAAAGTTTACTTCTTTAGTCTATGTCTTTATAAAGTAAAGTCTGTGTAGTCTGTATTTATCTTAGTTTAAAAAAAACATCCTTAGAAATACTAAACCATTTTGCTAGTTCTTCATATCTTCATAAAGACACATTTTTAGCTGTGGTTGCACCTAAATGGATACTACAACTGCAACGATATAATGGATAGTTATAAGTTGACAAGCTTGTGTAGTAGAAGAGAGAAGGCATTAAATAACTTTGGTAGAAATCTGATAACCAGCTATAGATTTAGGAACTTATTTCTGCCTGTTAAAATTGAATTAAACAATCAAAGAGTGTTAAGATACGAAACAAAAAAAATAATTTATGAGCCGTATTTACAAGCACAATAGGTATCAAAATTCTACGATACCTACTGTAATTAAGCAGATATATGCAGAATTTGAAAAAACAGAAACTATTTATGGTATGTCATTGTATGGTTTGTCAGTAGTAGAAGGAAGGTTGTAATTTGTAGTATAGAATATAATTTAAGTATAACAGGCTCAAATTAAGTTATAATTTAAGTTTTTTTGTACAATAAATTCAAGTTTGAGTATAAAAGTAACACTATTTAAAAATAGAATAAACCTTAAAAGTAATGGCTTAGAGAGTTAATGTAATCACATAAAATTTAAAGTTTTTGTACCTCTGCGTAAAAGTGTTCACGCAAAATGTAGTAAATTCTACAATCATTATTTTCATTCATGGAGTGTATGCATTGTTGTAACTAACGATAAGTGTGTATAATAAAGATATTATTATTCTTATTATAAATGAATAATAATATTTAACCTTGAAACCGATACGCACAGTAATTCCAGTCCTGGATTTTTCCAATACTTTGGGTCGATATATTTCAATCTTTTAAAACGACTTTCAAAAACCCGTGGGGGTAATAAGGTCTGTCTGATTTTGTAAAGTTTCATAAACATTGAATTTTAAATAAAAAATGTTTAAAAAATTAAAATTAAAAAATAATTAAAACACTGACACATAAGCTTCAAGAAATCTATTTTAATTCAGACATTATTTTACGGATTGACGAAGACTTTCATTCTTTCATTTCTTTCCAAACTTTCGACTCAAAATATTTACTCGAAGAAATAAGTCTTTGGTGCAATTCTCCATATAGCCATAGTATAGTATAGCATAAATCGAATTGTTGCAATTGTTGCTTGTCTCGTCTCGTTGTATAGAAACTGATCCCTTTGGGTCCAATATCTCGCCTGGAACTCAATTTGTAAAAATGGTACTTATGGCATGGGGTGCCAATTTTTATTTATTATTTTAGAACTGTTTGATAGGGTATATGGGTATGACCAGTATGATTCTGGTTGATCCCAAATATACAGTAATACGGAGGTTCCTCGTAAGATATGGGGATCAAGTAAGAAATGTAAACTGTTGGGGATGCGTCCTTTTTGTCATCTTTAAAAGACGACAAAAGGACCCCGACAGTGTACTTATTTGATTGGGGATCAAAGGTGGTTGTGGGGTATCTAATGCCCTAGAATCTAGAAAATCACGAAAGGAAAAACCAAGGACGCATTTTCACCAAAACCGAGTGTTTGTGAATATGACTTTTCGGGCCGGGACGTTAGAACAGGATCCAAAAACCGGAATATACATTAAAAACCGGAACCGAATAAACAAACAGCGTTAATTTTTTCTAGGTGATCATTATTCAATGTTATGCCAATTATTATTAAATCTTAAAAGGTTTAGGTTCACCTTCTAGATCGATGCATGAGATCCACACTCCCGAATGAAGGGGAACCAAATATCTGACTGCTGGACTACTTCCAACACTGTCATACGAAATTAAAGCAACTTTGCCCTCAAACAACCACTTGACACTCACAAAACTTTTATTTTGAGCCACAAGTTCATGGATTTTATCCGTGTCATAGGTCAACATTTCCCAATACGTTCCTGTTAGGGACACAGAAAGGAGCACTGTTGCCAACGCTGTCATACAAATCGTACACGCTAGAAACAACAGACTTGGTTGACATGCCACTTGCACACATTTGCGACGTACTTTGGCATTATGTGGCTGTCCACCTCGTCCTACATATCTTCCATCCGAACAATATTGTTGATGACTGGGCCCTGGCACTCCTCCCCCACTCCCACCTCCTATGTTATTCATCTTGTTATCATAAAGAATTTATAATTTTCCAATTTAGTTCTTGTTGTACTACTCAATTCTATATAATTATCGCAATTAAATTTTACTCATTTTTTCATTAAGTTTTATTATTGGCTCTATTCAGAAAGAAAGTGAAATCTCGGTTTCGATATGTGTTAAAATCCTCCTTACAACAGGGTATGGATTAGGGATTATAATTAATTATAAGGATATGCATTAAAGAGCTAATTACTTCTTTAAGTTAAATAATTAAGCTCTGCATTCTGCATGCTGGTTTTTGGAAATGATGACTCTTTATATTATCACTTGTAAATTGATTGCCATTTTTATTTGAAGATATTTTGACGTTCTTTTGTTCTTTTGTCCTATTTCTATTCTAAAGTTGTTAAATTAGATTTAGCTAATGCTAATGAGATGATTGTTCTTTTGTTAGAAGGAAATCCAATACTCCATTATTATGAGGTATTAGGTGGTTTATTTTTTTCGTCAACTTGAAAGAATAATTTGAGGTTTGTGCATAAGTGCCTTTCTTTTCGTACTTCTTACCCAAGAGCGAGTCGGGTATATTTATATCAAAATCACCGAAATCTTGATATGTGTCCATTATTGCTGATGACAAGGGTGAACTCTTAGTTTGGAATAAATAGGCAGCTCATGGGATGGGGCCAAAAGATGAAATATACACAAAAGACACTTAAGCTCCATAATCTGTTAACAAAATGACAAAGAATTTCGGAGGTTTATTAAATTTTAAGAAATTTAAAAATGACTGGATGTTGTGCTTTGTTTATTTATAAATCATTAGATTTATATTTATATTATTTTATATGCAAAGGGAACAGTGAGGAATCGAGAAAAAAAACTAAGGTTTTCTAATACTACTGTTGTGCTTTTTTTTGGAATAAATGGCTTTGGCTTATTAGTGTTGTTTTTAGTTATAGCCTTTTAGTCACATGCACATGATGCAGGGTCATTAGTTCATTAGTATGGCTTCTTGGCTTCCATATTATGCTGCTGGATTCATCGATGAGGCTTCCGCTAAAGCCATGAGCATAGCAACATGGCAAGTAGTAGTAAGTGATAGTGAACATCAAGAAGTAAGATAAAATAAAAATTGTAATCTTTCAATTCAACCAAAGCACTAACCACTGATAAATGGTCCCTTTATAGTATATGAAAGGACTCGGTTTTCATTTCAAATTCAACATTTTTTATCGTTCTGCTTGTGCTTCTACTCTTAAATTCAATCGGCCAATCAGTATCAATCAAGGAATTTATTTCGATAAGAACTTATCTTGTTAAAAAAGAAAGATTTTCAGATTTTTATTGGAAATGTGGAAAACAAAATCCTTAAATATATAGGACTGGTTTGTATTAGTAACATAATTCATATAATAAACCCATGCGTTGGCCATGCTATCGCATAAATCGATATTTGTTGTACAATGACACAAATTCAATCAAAGCTTCTAAAGCTATTTTGAACTTCATAAGTATAAGTTAGAACTTATTATAGGCTTCGTCATTTTGTTGTGATATAACAATATTATATTTTTTTTACAATCTTTTTCAAAAAAATAACATACAAGGTTTTGATTTAATTCTACGGTTGTAATAATGATAAAAAACTTACCTTTTAATATCTGTAAACATTCAACATATTTATTGTATAATATTATTTAGTTGGTTTTAGGTTACACAAGATAATACAATAAGTTGTAAAAATGAAGGGTTAAAAGTATTTGTATGGATTGTAAGATGAGAGAGAAAGACTACTATAACAAAGGGAGGTTAATAATGTTTTGATCTGATAAAACAAGTAGAAATCAGAAATAGTAGGTAAATGAAGGTAGGTGGAATATGAGGGAACAACGTCTTGGTGTTTCTTCTGATCATACCTCAATACTACTCATCCCCACACTCCCTCATTTTTAAATGTTTGTCTCTATATCCGAAACCATATATTATAGTCCCCATATTCCTACTTTCTCTCTCAATTCGGATCTTCGGATTCACCGAAAAATGTGGAGAATTTTCCCCGAACACCCAAACTTTTCCAAAATAGTGTAAAAGATGTGCGAATTATTTACCATTGACTCTGCCTCTGCTTCAAACATACATTCTTTTATTTTACTCCCTGTTCGTAGGGCGTCGGGACATTTTTTACTCGCTTTTTACTTTTATAGAGAGTGAATAATTATACTTACTCATGGCAAAGCAGCTTCACATCCACAAAAGTTTAAAAAATAAATTCTGAATTAAATGCCTAGTCTAATTTATGTTGCCTATCAGTTGTCAGAGATTAATATATCTAGTTCAAAATCCAAAAAGATGTAAAGTAAAATCATTTTTGATGCATTGAAACATTAGGCTATCGTATGTGTTACGTTGCGTTATATTATTTGCAACTAAGATTCTTATCTGTTAATTGTTTATCAGTGAATAATTATTACTAAAAGACTGAATGGCTGTTATGAAAAGTAATTTTGATTAATCATGGTACTACGCACGTAAACGTAAAAAAATATATGCGTTTTCACTTTTTCATAAAAACATGGCATTTAATTTGTTTGATTATTGATCAATATCGTTTTTGCGGTCACATATTAGACAAATATATAAATAACTTTTAAGAATTTTAATAAGACTAGTAGAATATAGCTATTAAACCATAAGTGAAACGATTAAAATTTCCTTTGACTCTTAAAATTTTAATTGATTCTTGGAAACTGTAATTCGTGCCTCTTAAAAGCTCTCGTTGAATTTTGAACCATGAATTAAAAATTCATTTTAAAAATGTCATTTAAATCTTAAAAATGAACATGAACTTAAATCAAAACTCGTAAAACATCGAAAAAGCTTTAAATATTCCATCGATTCATAAAAATATAATGTCCAAATGAATCCAACAAAATATCAGTTCAGTAAAGTGATTGTTAATCATCCGATTCCTAAAACACACTGTTAATTTAAGTGTTTCAGAATGTGGAGCGAATGTTTATGTTTTTGAAGGATTAAATCTAGCCTTTATAAACATTCAATAACTCTTAATTTCAAAAGTGTAGACTAGGTTAGAAAATGTAGAAATACAAAAAGTATTTTTCTGATTTTGAAATATTGAGCATTCTTAATTTCAAAAGCTTATGGTTTAAACGTACAAAAATACATATATGCATTTTAAGCGTAAAAACAGTCAAGTATGCTTAATTTCAATAGCTTATAGGGAGTGCTCCAAAAGGATGTCCAGAATTTCGAGGGGAGGGGGTCTGCAAAATCCGGACAAAGTTCAAAAGTTAGTTGGTCTAAGCTGAGAGTCTGTCTGCGCAGGTTCGAACCTCAGCCTCACTTCAACCGTTCTTCAGGGTCATGCTCATGACTGGTCATTCACTTTCATAAATCTGTTGGAATATATTATGCATGTGGCATATCATTCAAAAGGTCTGGAACTCGAAATTTCAACAATTTCAACGGTTTCTAGAATTTCAATTGTTTTAGAAATTTTAAAAATTTAGACAATAGTCTGACTGACTCGTGGGTTTCACCCATAGCTATGCGCGGTTTTAAACGATTTGTTAAAACGCCCGCGTCCTATTGGATCTTAAAATTCCTTTGTTTTTAAAATTCCACTTAAATACACTATAAATTCCCCTTTCCCATGTACCATGTTCCCTTAAATCATAAAAGATGCTGTAGATTTTCCAAAAATACCCTTGAATTCTACGAAGCTACATGGATCTTATCAATAACGTATTGAATCAATTAGTTAGCTTATTTTCATTTGGCTCATTAATTAATTAACGATAACAGTAGGTGTTACCGTCCTGTCATTATTCACTCTTCTCTTCAGTGTACGTGGAGTACGTACGTACACCATGCCATGTATGAGTTAGTTATAGAAAGCTTAGGTTTATGCCGGTTATATCAGACTAGACTGTCCATTTTTTTATTTAAGGTATAAATTAAACCTTGATCCTACACGAACACGACTCGTGTTTTCTTTGAAAGAATCAACCTCAGACAAATCAAATCAGACATGTATTAGTAGACGCATACAATTTTTATTTGAAGTGATAAATCCTCAGAATAATTAGCTAAATACAGGCATTACCTTCAAGTTTGTGAGGAATATAATATGTTGCAAATCGTACTTATAAGCGTCCAAGATATCCCTAACCCTTCTGATCTGTTCAATAATCAGATTACTAATAAAATATACAAGACAACACAAAACCAATTAAAAACAAATAGCAAATACCAATTTTAAAGTTCTTGCAGCAACTAACATAAATAATTATACTAATAATGCACAGAAATGGACATACAATTTAGAATTGTTTCTAAAAACTATGTAAGTCAAAAAAAGTTATTGTTCGTAGCATATCGTATGCTATCCTTGGTTTCTTTTAAGTATTTTGAATAGCCAAAAGAATCGCAAATTCTCTCTACAAAACATTTATCCAATCGATTAAAGTAGTAAGTCATTCGTCCATTTCTCTTGGCAAGTCGTGTCACTGAGTCCATCGCATTCAATTTCACTATTGTACGTACAGCAGATGCGGCTTCCCAGTCTTCTCTCGCATTCCCGGATTCGAAATATTCGCACATTTCTTCCGAAACACTCATAACCTTGTCCATCCTGTTAGTTTCCTCTTGGGAAGAAAGACTCAATCGTTGCACCATTTCTAAACTTGGAGCTTTAAATTTTCTTACACTGTCTAAGGAAATCGTAGCGCAAAAGTTAGGGTCGAAGTATTGGGACTTTAGAGTTTTAATTTCATTCTCAACTAAATCTTCTTCGCCGTTAAGATTAGTCTTTCTTACAATTCTTAGACCGTTCACAAAGTCCAAATCAGTGAGAGAACTTAAACTTTCGCATAAAGTATCCAATGCTTTAAGCTCCTTCTTCTTCCTGCCTTTGAGTGTCACATTCATTGCATCATCCTCTTCAGATTCTTCTTCCTTCCCACCACCACCTGTAAATGAAAAAAAAAAACAAGTGTCAGTTTGCACTTTTCTCTTAATAGCTAACAGCCATTATTTTTGTATGGTCCGGTCCGTTTTTTAAACCAGAGGCACTTTAGAAAATTCGACAGGGAAAAAAGAGCTTACTTACCTGCATTGGTAGAAAATGGGGTTACATTACGGTTCCTGGGGCACTCATTTTGACCAGTGCCCCAGGAACCGTAATGTAACCGAAAATGGTACCGTACGCAAAAATATTAAAGCTAACCTGGGTCACAGTTCCGTGTTGGTAGAATGAAGTTGAGATCAACGAGTCCTTCTGGTTGGATTGAGTTTTGATGGACAAGTTCACTTCCAACATTAGCACATGATTTACTACTACTTCCAAAAAGGTATTGTGTTTGATTGATACAGTTTCGAATATCAGAACGAGCATGGGTAACTATGGACGTGAGTATACTCTTCACATCCTGCAACTGTTCTTTTGACGTCAACCTCCGTTTTAAACACTCCTCCATGATTATAGGCATTAGGATTTTTTTTACTAGATGAGATGACTTAGGGGGCTCAAATACTATTCGGAGAGGTTCTTTCTTTTCTATTTTAGGATCCAGAGGAATGTTCAACGAGCTTATTGTCATTACAATAGGACGGACAGCAGTTGTTATAAGCTTTGCTACAGCGGCATAAAATCCCTCATCTTCCTCTCCGTCCACAAGTTCAATATCTTTGAATAAAAGAAGACAATTTGAGGTCGATTCCAACCTGTGTGATAAAACTGCTTCTTCCACTCGTTGCATTACTTCTTTGCCAGAACGTCGGCTTGAGAATGAAACTTCTACCACCTTCATTTATCAAACAAAAACCTTTAATTAAAAATGTGCGTTTTTTGTTTTTACTTATGTAATTAACATATCAATAATGTCCTATATAGTTTATTTTTATTCTGTTGTGCTTGTGCTTTATTTTATTTACACCTGATTATGATTGATTAAACATGAGTCTGACTGTTCGAATCTACTATTTTCGTACTCTATGAGCTAAATTGCTGAATATCTTTGTAACTAAAAATTGGTAAAAAATTGTAAAATTATATTGCGTTATCTTTCCTTATGGTTTATAATATTTGGGTCAGATTCGTAGCCGTGCTCCTGAACGAGGTTTATACTTGGGACTGGAAAATTCCTATCCTCAAAGTTCGAATCGCCTATATGCATGTTGCAGGCCATATCGATTTGAAACCGGATTTGGACCTGAATAACTTTTTTCAGAGACGACGGACAAAATTAATTTTTATTCTTAAAAAGCGTTTTTTAGTAGACTATCAAAAAACACGAAAATATTTAGAAAACGTTTTTTCCAAGTCCTTGACTGAACTTAATACAGGTTTTGGTTACTTATTACTTATCACCTTAATAATTAATTTCAGAAACTAAACACAAAATTGAAAACTCAGAAGTATATTTTAAATATTCCGATAAATGCTTTAATTAATTTTGTTCGTCGCATCTAGAAAAAGTTATTCAGGTCCAAATGCGGTTTCAAATCGATATGGCCAAACACTCGACATGGCCGGCAACATGTATACTCGATAAGGTGAAATGCTCAATATTTATTGCATTGTGTATCGAAAATTGAAAATTCATGTAATTAATTAGATCGTTTAATTGTGAATTGGTATTTTATATACCAGTCATTATAAGTTTTCTTAACTTTAAGTCATAACTTTGTTTATTCAAAAATGTCACCAGTGGGAGAGTAGTGTAATAATACTAAACTGAAAAATACAATAAAAATATGATGAAGAAACTAAACTAAACTTAAGGAAAATTCAGAATGAGCACAAGCAGAATCAATTTAATTCCTGACTTATTCAAAAGTATTATATAAATGGTACAATGGTAGACTTTTTGGAAATTAAATTTAGAGTTGTTTCAGAAATTACTAATCTCTGGATATATTTCTGAGAGCTAGACTAGAGAAGAGAATCAGCTAAATGCGGCCTACGAGCAATAACCGCATTACTGTTCTTGATCGTAGTGATTAGTAAATATTTTGAAGAGATGAAGACGAAGGGTATATGCACACTAGCAGTGCGCAGCAGTGAGATGGAAAGGAAATGGAACTTACATGAAATCCATAATACTTAGCAGTAACATAAACGGCGGCCGTTTTTCCACACCCTGGTGGACCAGCGAGAATGACACTTTTTGACTTAAATTCACTTTGTTCCTCATCACTCGACTCGTAGTCTGACTCGGAATCTCGTCGCCTTCTCTTTTTTTCGGCTAACTTCCTACTTGTACCACCATCATCCGAAATATCGGATTTCCACTGCTTTAGCCACTTTTTCAGTTTTGTAAGGGGCTTTTTATCCACCACAAGATCTTCAAGATGCTCGACTTTATGCTTCTCAATCCACGGTATTCCATCTTCCGTATCCGTCCTATCTTCCCCACCAGCTAGGCCTTTGGTCTGACGAGGCAAGTTAATTTCAAAGGAAGGACAGCAAAGCCGTTGCCGAATTTCATTGTTTTTTATTTTATTTCCAGGGTAGAACATTTGGGATAATTTGTCTGTTTCGCACACTTTGAGATCATCCTCTTCCCCCTCGGTATTTACGACGAGTTGCTTAAATGAGGCAGAACATAAGCTGCTTTCTGAGAGACGTTCAATCATATCATCTTTATGACAAACACTTGTGATTTTTGGATAGAATTCAACCTTGCTCAAGTAATCATCTTCTTCTTTTCTTTTCTCCACTACTTTTTGTGCTCGAATAACGGCTTGGGGTAGACCAGAAGTCAAAAATTCTTTTGTTTCCTCGTCACGTTTCCGTTTTTTCAATTCTCGATCGTCTTTGGAATCAACATCTGGACTTTTACCTGGAACATCAAAAATAACAAATGTGCGTTCGGCATTAGATTTGTTCCTTCTCAAGAGTCACTGCTTTATGATGAAACAAAGCAGAAGTTTTGAGTCAGAGATCAAAGTGTTACTTAATCGCGCAACGTATCATTTTAGCTTGGGTGGTGTGAGTTATCTTTCAAGTAAGCCGGAACAGAAATGAGCAGCTGTAGGCTTCTCGAATTTCAACTCTACGAAACGAATACTTGATGAAAACCCCAAGCCAACCACAAACAGGTCAACCGTACGTATTTATCATCATACAACATACTTCTGAACAATTCAAAATTCAATAATTCATCAATATTCATGCTTCATATCTTGATGAAGTCAGAAGTTGATGATAATATCAAATATTTTATTATGGATTTGGATTGCCAAAAAAAACAAACAAAACCGAGTTACCACCGAAATAAGAAGCAATAGATCGAAATCCCCCTTTCATTAGCTTTGTTTGATTGGGTGCTGATTGACGTGTAGATTTTCTAGCGGCATTAGGACGTGGTGTTGTGGGAGTGGTAATGACTACTGGGACACTTGACTTCCTAGTACTCTTTCTTTTTGGCCTCATGACAACTTTTATCTGTTTCACCTCTTCATCATCAATTCTTATATCTGAGTCTTCTTCTTCTTCTGAAGTAGTGAGTTCACAATAATTAGAGGAGCGTTTGATCCTTCGACTTCGAAGATTTACTCCGTCCATTTTGAATTTAAATCGTGAATCGAGCTTCGAGCAGTTGTAATGTTAACTACAAACTACGACTTACTTCATACTTCACAACTACAATTTTTTAACCTCAAATGTTGAATGTTGAATGAATGTAATTTGTGTTCAGTGTTCAATTTTGTGCAAGACACAAGATCAAAGATTGAAGATCAAAGATGGATGTACATGAAAGTGCAATGTCAATGCCCAACCAACAACCAATAAATGAATGTGCAATTGTCGAGCTGTTTATGTTCAATGTCTTTTTTAAATCTTAAAAACCTTAATTCATAATTCACAATCAACAATTGCAAATTGTGAAATGTTGAATGCGCATTAATTTGTAATTTATTGTGTATTGATATGTTTTTACACTCACATGTCAGATTAGCATTGACTTCCTTGACTTGTCCTATAAATTAACTAATTTTTTATACAATCAACAATTCACAATTACACTACACACTAGAAACAACAACTGTCAACAACTAAACAAACGATGCAACGGAAGGAATGAAACACTTCAGCAACTTCAGCTACACAAACAATGCATAATAATATTATAAAAATAATATAAATGAATGTGCAATTGTCGAGCTGTTTATGTTCAATGTCTTTTTTAAATCTTAAAAACCTTAATTCATAATTCACAATCAACAATTGCAAATTGTGAAATGTTGAATGCGCATTAATTTGTAATTTATTGTGTATTGATATGTTTTTACACTCACATGTCAGATTAGCATTGACTTCCTTGACTTGTCCTATAAATTAACTAATTTTTTATACAATCAACAATTCACAATTACACTACACACTAGAAACAACAACTGTCAACAACTAAACAAACGATGCAACGGAAGGAATGAAACACTTCAGCAACTTCAGCTACACAAACAATGCATAATAATATTATAAAAATAATAGTATAAAGAGTAAAAGCGAGGGATCCATTTTGCCGCTTCATCCACCAGTAAATAGCATAATATAGAAAATAGTTTACATTTCTATGGGTATAATCTATCAATATAATATAATATTTTAATATCAGATGCTATCTCATAAAACAACACACTTGACAATTCTTGAGAATGAGCCGCCAATATCAAAATTACAAATTCATAACATAACAGTTTTTCATTATAAATTTTCCATTCATGTTCATACTGTCAACTGCAAACTGTCACTGTACAACTAACTGTCAACTGGATTGACAAAAAAAGAAAAAAACCAACAGGTGACAGGGATTCTAAATATCTTTGACGGAATTTATTTTACGTACATTTGGTCGGTATTCTCAGTATGTCTACCTCAGTTTTTGTGAGAAATTCCGCCAGATTGATAGTACTTCAGCCACCACGTGTCACCACCGGACTTATGTCAACTTCTACCTCGATTCCGAGTCTCGGCATGTTCAAGTCCTCATCAAAAATAAAGATTACTGCTACAAATAAGCTAGGCTTATTTCATACAAGTTGCCAAACACAAGATATTTTTACGATTCAAGATGAGCAAGACTTTAAGGACAAAGTCATGAAGAACAAAAAACCAGTGATCGTTGAATTTCATGCAACGTAAAGTAGAACTCAGCCTACCCTTTCCTTTTAAATAACTAATACTGCATACGGGGTGACTGTGAGGGACATAAATGTACCGCTGATGCTGACCAGCCTGAACACTCACACTCGAGTCACCTACACTACATCCTACAATTCGCAATTTACTTTTTTTTCTTTAACTTTTCTGCAATTTTAAATTTAAAACTGTATACCAGAGTAGTACATACAATAATACTTGCACTTGCAAACTTCAAACTATTATTGATTGTTGATTAATGTGAGAAAATCCGTCATCCATTTCTTTGTACTCAATCAGCTCAGACTCACAAGACTCTAAAATTTGTTGATTCTTGCGAGGCTTCAAAATGCACTCACTATGTCACTCACTAAAACCTATAGTTGATACTATCAAATTGTATCAATTTGATAGTTTACTTTACTTTTTTAATACAACTATTTTGTACTTTGCCATAGACGTAGGAACTTGTAGTTTAGTTCTTTAGTCTATGGTACTTCGCAAGGTAGTTGAAATAGCTTTGGTTTCGCAGGTGGTGTGGGCCTTGTAAACTGTTGATGCCTCGAATGGAGAAGGCAATGGTTCTTTTGGGACCAGTGGTGGACATGGCCAAAGTGGACATTGATGAGCATCCAGATATAGCCATGGAATTTAACGTAGGTGCAGTCCCTTCTGTCCTTGCGGTCATAGATGGAAAAGTTGTGGACAAATTCGTAGGGCTTAAAGAAGATGATCAAATTGGTACTTTCATTCAATCTTGTTTAAAAAAGTAGATAATTTTGTTTTAACGGTAGAAAAACACTCGTTCCGTGGGTCATTTATTCGTAGAACAGTAGTAAACTATATAATCATTTACTACACAATATTCGACTCCTAAAAACGAATGCATAGAATGAGAATGATGAAGCATATTCAGCTAGGGTATCATTTTTTCTATGCCTCCTCCTCACAATATACCAAATAAAATATAAATTCTAAAATTCTATATTCCTAAATGCTATTCTTGTGTGCTCAAAACGAAAGTTTGCTAATTATTTACTCATATATTTTAAGTTGAAAGCATCGTTCCGAATCTCAAAAAACATTTATTTGTTAAATTTGGATTTATTATACTTATACTTGAAACTTGAAAAGGGCGTTAATGCAAGACACATGCCCAGAATAATACTACTAAACAGCTCTCCTTCAACTTATTGTTTTTTGATCTGCTGGAGTCGATTATCGATGTCATCACAAGGAAGTCCATGTTGCTCATTGTACTGACGCAGTAATTGCAATTGTTTAGCTTCAAGACCAGGCACTTTTTCCCATAAAGGTTTTTCCATCATCTCATCCACATCGTTTTCTTCCCTTAGAGCTAAAAAGTAAAGAAGGAAAGCACCTACACTTAACGACACTACGTATGGTTGAATCCAAGGCATTTCAGCATTCAAACTTCCTCCATGTGTTGATGTTGCCTTCCATTGTGCTGCACCGGACGTTGTATACTTTATTGGCTTATCTAAATCTTCGAATCCATCTCTGTTGCTCGAATTTAATCTAAATTAAATTAAACATAGTCAATCGTAGTCAAAATTATAAATCTTAAAAATTCCTACCTACTACCTACAGCTACATCCTACCTGACCTTGCCATAATAAATATGCAGAAACTTCCGACTTCTTTCTTATAATGAAAAGGAAAGGGAGAATGTGGAATGGAACAGTGTGAAGTCATTAATATATGTCGTTGTGTATTCGTTTTGAAATTGGATTTATTTACCTGTTTAGCATAATAAGCAATGGGAATTGAATATCTCTGTTCTTCTGTAGCATTTGGAAAGTCAAGGTGGGATTTGCCTTTGCATTAAGCACACCTAATAATATTCTTCTTCCTCGCAACATTTTTATAAATCTATAAAATTGAGATGAAAGGATGAAACTCTTTTAATTTTTATTTGTAAAGAAGAAGAGAGTTTTCCCAAAGTCAAAGGTTGCTCATGTATGTATGTAGTGAAATGATAAAAGTACCTACTTCGTACTTCCAAATTCCAAACTGTCCAAAAACTAGTTTATTTGTGTATTTAGTTTCTTGGATCGAACTTAGTAAATAGTATTTCTATGGATCGAACCATAGAAAGATATATGGGATCGAATTAGAAAGTACGGCCTCCGCTGTGGGTTAAGTGAGACGAGGTGTTTTGCACCACCAAATTTGAATCAAAAACCATATCCGTCCCTTTCTCTTTTGCACTTTCTTTTCTCCATCCTGTCTTTGGTCTTAGGAAGAGGAAGTTACATTCAATCATCCTGACACCTTATCTCCTCCGTCCCTCAACTGGCTCCACCAAGGCCATCAACAACTACTTTCCAAATTCAAAATCATTGCACATTCATTGCACGTTTGACATTTAAAATTGTCAAAATTGGAACATTGAACACATACTGCATACCACATACAAACACATTTGTTTGCATTGATTGCGCATTACACATTAGAGTTCAGAGTTGAACGAGTTGAACTTGCAGTCATTACAATTCCAAATTCCACTACTGGCACTCTGCGTCCATTGCACACTGCACACTGTGCACTGTCAACTGTGGAGTGTTGAGTGTGTTATAATTTGTAATTTCAATTTTTTAATTGCAAATTGTGATTAGATTGAAGTCTTCAATTTGAAGATGTCTGTACGACAAACTCCGTTGACATGCCACGGACATACTAGACCTGTTGTACATTTAGCCTTTAGTGATATTACAGAAAAAGGATACTTTGTAATCTCTGCCTGCAAAGGTGCGTAAATAATAATAACATCAAACATAACATGTAACACTTAAAGAGTCTAGAGTTGAGAGTTAAACATCCAGATAATCCAGAAGAATATATTTAACACTATCTTTATCATGTATTATGTATTATATCAATCAATGCACTTAATAAGCAGAAGTATGGATGGTTTGTTAATATAAAATTCTACATCTAACTACAAACTAACATAACATTAACATTAAATTGATTTCAATCAATTCAAATTAATTCATTTAGAGCCTAAAAATGAAGTTTTATCGAATTTAAATTTATGCAGATGGAAAACCAATGCTGAGACATGGGGATACTGGAGATTGGATCGGTACTTTTGAAGGCCATAAAGGAGCTGTGTGGGGTGTTGCGCTTAGTGGGGATGGAATGAAAGCTGCGACTGGTGCTGCTGACTTTAGTGCCAAGGTAAAACTAAAACTTGTCCTGAACACTAATTTTGTAATTAATTAGAAATAAATTAAGAAATCTATAAACTCGCTTAGATATGGGACGCACTTACTGGGACTGAAATACATTCATTCCAACATAATCACATCGTCAAGTCGGTGGCATTTAATCGTCAAGGAACTCAGCTTGTCACTGGTAGTAATGAAAAATTAATTCGTATCTTTGATCTAGAACGCCCAGATGCAGGTAAAAACTTTATGCATTTAATACCGAAAACCTCAACACAACGCACATTACACATAATGACTATATGCCATGCCGTGTCTCGTCTTTGAATTTAATCCAGCCTACATTCTAATTTTAAGTGAAGTTAATTGATGTATTTATTTAGATGCTCTTCGGATGTCTGGTCATGAGTCTAATCTTCGTCACTGTGAATTCTATGGAGATAATTGTGTGGTAAGCTGCTCAGATGACAAGACACTAAGAATTTGGGATATTAACACTGCTCAACAAGTTCGTAAAATAGAATTCCCGAGTATTGTCGAAGACATTCAAGTGTCTCAAGTCAACCGAACCATTACTCTCTGCTATGGCAGCAATGTTGCTTTCTGGAGTCTAGACAGGTATTCAATTAAGTTTTTTAAATTAATATAGTGTCTGTCTGCATCTCGTGTGATTTCACCGAAATGCAAATGACTAAATTAAACTTAAAGTTAAAAAACAAGTTTCATCAATATATAATAAATTTATCATTGCAGTATGAGTTTAATAAAGGAATTTAAAGTCCCGACGCAAGTTCATTCTGCATCAATGAAACCGGACCAATCTATTTTTGTTTGTGGAGGAGAGGATTTCAAAATTTACAAGTATGACTACGATACCGGAGTTGAATTGGGTGAGCTTACCATAAAATATATAAACCTATATTCAATGTTTATTCTAATGTAGTAAAGGCTTAAAAGTTTAATGTATAACGTGAGTGATCCATTTTTGTTCCAGACGCTTTTAAAGGACATTTTGGCCCTGTTCATTGTGTCCGATTCTCACCTGATGCAGAGCTCTACGCATCAGGTTCAGAAGATGGAACACTTCGACTATGGCAGACAAATGTTGGTAAAAACTACGGCTTATGGAAATGTGTTCAAGGAACACCTGCTGAAAACGGAAAAGACATTCTTGACCCATAATCAACATTTTTCATTCTACTGATGCTGATGTATCAATTTTTAGTGTTATTGTTAGTGCAGCATCATTGCTCATTATAATCAGTTCACATCCTTACATCAAGTATTTTACATTAATTTAAAGAAACATAATTAATGTAATTTAAAACAACTGTTGTTTTATTTGTGTCAGATAACTTTAAGGAGTCGTCGCATTATCCTCAGCGTCACTTAAATATGAATGGCTTGTTTGAATAAATTTTTAATGTAAATTACTTGGTATACTATTTATGAGGATGTGCGGCTATTTTCAAAAGTGCCTACGTCTTAAAATTCTCTTTAAAATGAAGAACGACTGCTGATTTACGATTGAGTAGAATTATTGCTGTTATATGTGGTGACTCCAGGTGAATTGCCACTAATTATAAGCAAATCTACTGTACTATTCTATTTATCTATCTATGGATAACCTTATTATGTTTTCCTCTCTCTTATATGAATGAATGATGTGGAAATAAGGTTCAAGTTTCCTTAAATTATTGAGATCTTCCGTATATGGTATTCTGTGATTTGTGAAGAAAAATATAAAATATTGACTGTGCTTGTGTTGGAGCATGAAAACTTATTAATGAATAGAATGTGTAAATGCAATGCAAGGTATTTCCTTAAATTCACTCAAACTTTAGGCTTAATTTTAATTGAAATGGTTGATCCTAACAAAATTATTCTCCAGCTTTCTTTATCAACTCGAATTTTCATGCATAGACGTAATTAATATTACATTTTGATTATTTAATTCTTCCGGAATTATTTTGCCGGAAAGCGAATAAATTAATTTTCTTAGATTGCAAATACCCACTAGTCTTGTTCTGATGTAAAAGTAGAATTTATTGCACTCTTTCTGCTAAAGCTCAGAAGTGAAATTTACTTATGTAGTTAGTATATTAATCCATTTATTTCTACTTTATAGTATGCCGTATTATCACAGGACAGTGTATCATCGTATTATCAATATTAAGTAAAAGCATAAAAAAATCATGTAAGTAAGTGGTAACACAGCTCTGGATATGGATTATTTTTCTATAGGAGGTACAGTCATACAAGCTAGTTTTATAGTTATTAGTAGCTTTCTATCACCTAAATAATCATGGAAAATGCATCAATCCCTTTTCAAGGGTTTGTACCAAAGGTAGTAATATAAGATAACATAATAATGGCTTATCTGTACATTTAAAGTTGGAGTGAATGTGGTAGTCCGAAATTTTGAGGTACAACTCACAGACACAAACAATTAAATCAAAATCTGCAATTGGACTGACGCACCGAATCCCGAAGTATTTATATATTTTATTGGAGATGCGTTAATTTAAAATCGTTAGTCAGCTTTTTTTTTAAACTGTGCACATTTTCAGTGCAACGAACTAGAGTCACTAGGCTAAAGAGTCCATAAACTACTAACTACTGAACATTTCAATAATATACTGAAGAGTGAAAAGCGTGTATGTGCATGGGATGCTCAACTCATTCCCATTTGTTCTAATCAATCAACTTGCAATGAGAACTTTTTGGCATATTATCCTACAAATCTTGATAGAGGGTTCACTTGTAAACGGTTGACGAAAGGTTTCATAGACGCTTTTTCACCTAAGAATAGTCCACATTGACTTGTGCATACAGAATCCCTTAGAATGTCCACCCTCAACGCTTCTACCATCAACTTCTCACAACTTGTAATCCTTAACGATGCGCATTTTGTCTGTAAATAGGATGATAAAAAGCAGGTTACTATTTACATGATTACATACATGAGTGTGTGCGTGCAGTTGAGTTAGTCACAAAGTCAAAAAAGGATTATATATAGTATATTGTTGATTGAACTAAAAATTTCTTACCCCTTGAGGTGTACAAACACAAGAGACACATGGAGATTGTAAAGCAGCTCCTCCCACACCTACTTGTTTCCCCCCTATGAAACAACCTGGAGTTACTGGAGCTGTGTGAGCTTGTGCACGAGGAACTGACAGCGATGGAAGAATTGTTGGACTATCTCGCCATGCTTGAATATCCAAGGTTGGCAGTCGGTCACAAGGCACTCTGGGATTTCTATAACAAACGATCAATCAGAAATGTTCAATAACAATAATTTTGATAATGCAAAAATTTATGCGAAAGCATTTAATGATGAAATGTCATATTTTGTACAGGATATTATGAGGTGCATCCATTGCATGTTTCTGTGTATCCGTGGGAATGTCCATATTATCACAGGCAATCTTGGATAAAGTTACTTTTCTAATCTCTGCCAGTTGCTGAGGAGTAAAACGGAGTGTACCGTCGTTTGTCTCATACCAGAATCGATCACACGATCGAATACGCTTGAATTGAGTTCCAATAATGCAGGTCATGACAGGTCCTAGGATACCTCCCTTGACTGGTTTCTCTACTAATGAGCCAGTGAACAAATCTATGTCATCTACGTGTGCATACACCTACAAACAACACAGCAAATAAATAAATAATTTCATAAAAAACTGAAATAAAAGAATAAAAGAGCCTATACCTTTTGAAGTCGCACTAGAACATCTTCGGGAATTTCAGCAGACAAATCTGCAAAAGTTTTAGCCTTACTGAGACTGCACACAGATCTATAACTATTATAACCTGGAAGTCCGTGATCTCTTGCTCGATGAATATTCAGAGAAATTAAGTCCAATCCACTGAAAGGTTTTTTCTTGTCTTCAAACAAATGATTGGTAATTTCATTAGTTATGAAAGGATCTAATTGTTCCATTGGTTCGGCTAATAGACCACGAATAATCTCATCCACCATCAAAGGTTTATACAACATATCTGAATTAAAGAATCCATCTCGTAATTGTAAATGAGGATTCATTCCATGATATTTTCCATCCATTCGGGCGAGATTAGGCCGGATCAAACTGTGCCCGAATCTGAAGGCTGCAGTAGCAAATTCATTGTATACATTTGCTGGACACTTGGAGTCATATCCAGCAAAATAACCTTCATTTTGAAGGCCAAGTCCGTAAGCGTTAACCATGGAAGGTCCAAGTATACGTGGAAGTAGTTCGTTGTACGTAATGTGTTGATTAACTGCTCCCATTATCCTTCTCCCCTACAATTACCAATTACCAATTAAATAATAAGAAATTTACATTAGACCCTCATTCATGAACGACTAAGATAGAGGGAATCAGATAAAAGAAGAGTTAATGAACCTCCTGGTATATCTTCTCATCATTCCAATGTGGGTTAAGTCGTTTGAGTCCATCAGCCCACTCATTGTGCTGTCTCATAAAAATAGTGTGGACAGCTGCTAGAGCAGGCTGTTCACTTGCCCTAGGGTCACCAGCGTAGAAACAATAACCAGATGGGGATTTACACTCTCGCAGTGTTCCAGTCTGAGGCATCAAAGGCTTTCTTCCAAAACTTGGGTGAGACGTTGAATTCAATTTGCCACCTGCAATTCTCAGACTCTCCGCTTTGCAAACATTCTCTCCATAAATCTGA
>JAQGAA010000489.1:0-22155 GCA_034696425.1 Isotoma viridis
AATAAATTAAAAGAGTAATATCTTTCATTCATGTTACATAAAGCCTAAGAATGTATCATAGGAGAAAATACAAAGCAGCCGAAAAGTCTACATCATACAAAATAACAGCAACACGTTTGTCTAATCACTGATTTATTTTAGGTATTTCTAGAAATCGGTAATGAAAGAGTCTGACACACATACACTCGCAATTGAACATCCGTTAACCACTCAAGAGTAAGATCACGTCAAAGTCAATGCTAATTACCGTTTTATTTTTAATATCTAAAAAACCTCGACTAGGTTTTTGGAACAGTTACAAAACATGAGTATTAATGAAGACCTTTAAAACAGAAATGCCTATAAGATATATAAACCTTCCAAACTGTTCAAAATGACTTTGTATGCAAACATCCATACAATATATGTGTATAGATAGATTGACTCGTTAGGTAAGTGCCTAAATTTCCGAGATTCTTTTTCAAATAGAGCACACCATGCAATTGCCAATTGGATTTTGGAATTTCGGATTGGATTGGTTTCACTATTTAGTTAAAAATAGACAATTTTTCGACTTAAACTCTGTAGTTGACTGTCAAGCTTCGTAAGAAAATCAGTTTTAACTCCGTCTTTCCTTAACTTGTGCTGAAAAATTATTCATTGATAAAACCGTTTTGCAATAATAGCAACTTTATAACGAATTGAGGATAATTACTTAGAAATTTCAGACAATAAAAGAAACGATAGTGTGTACAAAATAATAAAATTTTCATTCCTGCCTACTAGTTCATTGGAACTGTCATCTTATCCATCATAACATCCTCCTCACATGTTGAACTTTAACCTCAACACCAAACTCTTAATTATATTGGAATGATTCATTCACATTTCAACTGTGCATATTGAGAATCTCTAAAAGAGTTTGGATGTTCTGGTCCAATTACTTTCTACATTTGGTTTTAGTTTTAATGCCTTATTACTTATTAACTCTTGATTTTCAAAGTCCATCATCATCATGAATATTTAAGATGTAATTATCTATAGTGTAGTCTTAATTCAATTCCATGCATTCCAATTTAATTAAAAAATTATCTGTGTACTCGCAAGACTCACTACTTATGAATTTACATTCAAAGTCTTTTTATCAACTTTAAAAACAACTTTATGAGCTCTCAACCTTTAATAGTGTGTTTAAAAAGTTACAAGAATCCAAACATTGTCAAATGAGCTTTGTGTTATTAAGTAAAGAATCATACCATTTGCTTCCGTAAGTACAAGAATATATTTCGTATTGCTAATTAAAAGTTAAAACTACTGTGCCATGTGCCAATATATAATGTATAGCTAACCGTACAGCAATTTAATATTGACTTTAATATTGTGATAACGTAACGACCCATATATAGTTTAATTTGCCTGAAATCTTGTTCTGTCTCATAATTATTGTTGTATAAAGCCAAAACAACTCAAAAGTCTGACAAAATACACAAATTGTTACTTGTAATTGTAATTGCTACTATTTACTGAAGTGTGTAGGTTATCTTTAAATTGATTTTTATTATCTATCAAATTTTTACAACACTTACCACAAAATATATCTTGTGTTCACAAATCACTAACTGTAAATTTACATGCTAAGAGTTCAACAACAAGGATACAACTAAAAATGATTCGAACAAGGTCGTTTGGAAAGTCAGTAACATCCAGATTTTTAATTACCTATCTTCTTTCCCATTTTAAATCAAATTTTCCTTTCGTGTATTTATAATTATAATTCAATTGAAATTTAATCAATACACCTTATTGATTAATATTGCGATAAGTGCGACGAATATAAATTCCCAAGTGGTTTGTTATGCTTGTAAGCAAATTACTCATGACAATGGCATTGGTATTTGATTTCAAAGTGTAATAATTACACTGTACAGCAAGAACATTATAACTTTTTAACAATTGAATTGATAAAACAGTATGGTGGTAGTGGTATAAAAAACACCGGTGGTGACCGAGAGTCCGTGTCCTTGCATTGAAATACAATCCGAATCATTTTAACCATGAAATTGTTTTATGTATTTTTCTTGCTACATACTAAATTACTAAACCTCTGTCCTAAAGCATGCAATTTCGTTGCATTTTTGCTTAAACATAGCATATAACGGTATAAAACTGGTCCACTCCACATAATGTATTAACTCACTCCAGAAATGAATTCTTGATTGATTCCACTCAAGAATATTGCATTATTATTACATATTATGAAAATCCCTTATTGGAAATTGCTCCAGTTGTACTATTATGCAAATCAGTCACAGTCAGTCAAGGTCTCTGCTTGCACTTCAATTTCAATCAAGCCTTTTTATATGGAATATAATAAAATAATATTTTCGAGATTAAAAATTCCAGTGAAAGCTATACACTAGACTTTAGAATTTAGACAAAGCCTATTAACCACACTATCTTTTTTAATAAAAAAAACTCCAATATAATGTGAGACAATCTTTTATGCAAATCCAGTAAAATATCTGCATCCATTGATTCAAGGGTTAGTCAATTACATTATTTATCTTTATTACTGTATTTACACAGTAGCTAACTAGACTAAAATGCACTCAATCGAAACGACGTCTGTTGTGCATTATAATTTATAAATACAGTAATAATACTGACTGGATAAAATATTCAAGTCTTAATAAATTTTTTTAAATTGTTAGTGTGATTGCCTTTCTTGCTCTTACATTCATTTATTCTGTCAATTATTATTACTAACTGATTTGTGACGACGCCTGGGAATGACTGTGATGTTAAATGTATGAATATTTTTTATAAAGAGTTATTCGAGTGTAAATAACTTATCTGGACATTTTATTATTTTCTCGTTCTGATTGAAATTAGGCTTTTACATGGACATTAATAATACAGACAAAGATAATTTTTAACATTTACAAAAGCTAATACTGGTGAATATATTACCAGTAGCAATTCTGCTGGCAAAGTTGTGTGACGCTCCTTTGCTGGGGTTTTCTTAAAATTTTGGCCACAGTGGAAAAGCCTGAGCTATAAAAACCAAAAACTTAATTTTTAATATTTGACCAAAGCTCAATAAAAGACCTTGCATTTGCATTTTTTATTTGATATTTGCATACAAAAATCAATACTGTATTATTCGGTAACAAAGTTATCATTGACATACAACATTGTAATATTTACGCATTCGAGTTTAGAAGTGCCTTGTGATTGTGATGTGAACTAAAAATAGGGTTGTTGTTTGGCATCTTTTTAGGATAAAAAATCCAAATAAAAGATACATTTATGTAAAGCTTAATAAGTGTATATACTCTTTGATTGATACGTAATCACTATAGTAAGCAATTTCCTGAACAAAAGTATGGGCACGTTTTGGTTCGGATTGAGATAAGTTTTTTGAGGCAGAGTAAGATAAAGATAGGTATTCTATTATTTAGCTCAGTAGACATAAAAGCCCTATGCATAACACACTTATTAATTGATAAGGTCAGAGAACTTAAAAAGTGTAGACGCACTTGTTGGAAATAGTATACAATTGGCCGAGTCGTAGAAATGTTTTTAGAGCCAAGGAAATCAATTGAAGTATTTGACATTTGAGACGTAGACGTACTTCAGTTCAGTTATCTAAAATAATTATAAACTTGAGCTAATCTTAAGTCCTAACAAAATATTTCCAAAGTGGCATTCACTCTCTGCCTGATACTTTTATTATTTAGATAACCTGCGTAAAAATGAGATAATAAATTCTCTGCGAACTCAATTACCAGACTGGACGGAGCTTCGAACTCGACATCATCGGCACCTGATCAATCGAATATCTGTATGAAAAAATTCCAGTAGTGGGGCAGCATCGTTAAGGAGTATCAAACACAGCTGCATAGTACAGATGTACGAAAAAGTGTTTAGGTTAAAAACTTTTAGTAAGTAATAAACGCACAACATTTGGAAATTTACGGAAAATCCATTTCAAAACAATGTCTTATATTTAAAAAGTGATTTTTTGTTTAAAAACAAGGTTAAAAGACTTCTCAGATATCAATATGAGTTGTAAAAGTGGAACCTACTTATTAAGAACTGCATCGTGAGTTAAGTGCAACTTTTGCAGCAACCTTCAGCATTATAAGAAAATCGATCAAACGAAACAGTATCCTTTAGTTTTAATCGGCTACCGTCTCAATTTGCCTCAGGAAATAATTAGTTTTATTAAGTAGCTTCAACAATGTCAACTAACGATATAAAAGTTTCAAACAATTGTCTGCAAAAGACTATTGCTGTCAGTCTTACAGAACCTAATGATGTTAAACCTCTTGGTGGAAGTCAGTCTAATAGAAAAGCTAGTTTTTTTATTGGGGAAACAGAAGTCGGACCAACAAAGGTTTGTAAAGAAAACTAAATTTTCTCTAATTAAGTTTGACATTTTAAAAAGTTTTTTCTTTCTAACTGTACTAAGATGCTAAAACCATTTCAAGCAACTTATAACTTATTAACTTATTACTTAATTGGTTTTTAACCTTTTGATACATAATTTATTACAGATAGTTGGGCCAGACGATGAAGAAATTCCATTAGATGAAATTATCGTAGCTCCCGACGGGGGGTGGGGATGGGTTATAGTTTTAGCATCATTTTTGTCAAATGTTATAGTAGATGGGACAGTTTTCTCATTTGGAATTTTATTGAACCCAATTCATGAAGCTTCAAACAAAACGATACCCATTTCATCTATAGCATGGGTCGGTAGTCTTGCAACGGGATTTTATTTTCTAGCCGGTATGTGTATCAATTATGAAACATTTTGTGTTGAAATATTTAATTAATTGTTGCGAGTTACACAATTATAATTAAAGATTTCTATTATTCTTATTACAGGCCCTGTAGTATCAGCTATAGCAAATCGATTTGGATTTCGGGTAGTTGCTATCTTTGGAAGCATACTAGGCTCGCTAGCTATTCTCTTATCATGGTATTTTTGTCGAGAAAAGCCTATTATGTTAGTACTCTTTGGATTGTATGGAGTAATTGGGGGCATAGGCTTTGGACTTATTTACGTACCGGCTGTTATTGCTGTTGGTTTTTATTTTGAGAAAAAACGAGCTCTTGCAACAGGAATAGCTATTTGTGGCTCAGGTAATTATAGCAGGTTTCGGAAGATATTTCTCAATGCTTCAAAACAAGTTTTTAGCTATTCATATTTTTTAACATTTTACTGACTTAAAATATTTTAGGAATCGGAACCTTTCTGTTTCCACCAATAATGAACGCAATTATTGAAAAATACGACTGGCAAGCAGCCCTTCTTTTTCAGGCAGCAGTGATTCTCTGTTGTGGACTTTTTGGACTACTTTACAAACCTTTGAAACCCATTAAAGGTAGCATGTATTTCATGCATCATATTTTCAGACATTGTTTAAATAAAATGCAAGCATATAGCAGATTGTTGTTTTATAAACATTTTTAGTCAACAATCAGTCTTATGACCGTAGAAAAAGCGTAGCAAGTTCCTTTGCATCTCCTGAAGGCACTCCCCTTCTCATGAGAATAAAGAAAGCTCGAGATATGGAAAAATGGGATTCAGTAAATAGCTTTGCTTCAGATGACGCCCTTGATGGTTCGGACCTTGAACCCAAGAGTAAAGCAGAAAGATTGTACAATAGGGTACGAAAAACCTCAACCCATTCCTTAGGTACGGGTACTGGTGGGCTTTCACAACAACATAAACGAATGTCAGTTCCATCCATGCTTGCTGCTGGTGATAAAGGTCCAATAATGGATCAACAAGGAAATTATTTAATCCCTGTGGTAGTACCACCAAGAGGGAAAAGTTTTGTGGGATTAGTGGGCGGATTGCCGGAACTTAAAGAAGAAGATGACCACAACTCTGAAGAAGGTAGTAGGGAAAACAGCCAGGCCCCAGTCAAAGACACAGAAAATACTGGTATTTACTTGAAAGAAATTAAGCAATTGAATTCTTTTCAAACTCAAATATCGACAACTGTATAATTTATAAATCCTCAGAAACGGCAGAAAAGGCGTTGATGATGGATGGCAATGAAAATACCAACATGAGAAATAGGAACAACTCGACATTCATAGCTAAAATCGGAAATTCAACTCTAACCGTTGATGAGATGACACAATCTCGAGTTCTCAGGGTGGCTAGTAGAATTTCACTAAACAAACCAATGTACAGGGACGACATATTCTACAGTGGAAGTTTACTCAGAATACCTGACTATGCCAAAAATGTACGACAGAAAGCTTTAACAATCGTATTGAATTGTTTAAAAGGCTTTTATATAGGAAATTTATAACTCATCGACTTTGCGTACTTTGCAGGTAAACAAAGTCATGACAAGTGCTGAATGGTCCGCTGCAGTTACAACCGTCCCTGCAGGACTACCTCCAGAGGAATCCGAGACATCATGCTGTTCTCTAAATATACTTAAGAAAATGCTAGATACTTCGCTTCTTGTATCGCCAACGTTTCTACTTTTGTCCATTTCCGGTTTCTTCACAATGCTTGGTTTGTTTGTAAGTCTTATTGTTTGTTTCTACATAATTTACAATTTTTAAATAAAAACTGCAATTACGTTGATTTGTTAAAATGTTTTTTACAGGTACCATTCATATATGTAAAGGCTGTAGCAATGGATTCTGTTGGAATAGATCCACATTCAGCTACAATTCTTATTTCAATTATTGGAGCAGCTAATACCCTGGGAAGGATTGTTTCTGGTTGGATTGCTGATCTACCTCAAATTAATGTCTTGTTGTTGAACAATGCCTCAGTTACGATTATTGGATTGTCCACAGCCGCCGTACCACTTTTAGGGAGTTATACCCAATACGTTACATTTGCATGTGTATTCGGTCTTGCCATGGGTAAGTACACAAACTATAAATATTCTCAAGCACAAAAAATCAATCAAATTAAAAAAAATCATAATTTGGTTTAATTTAAAATAGCATGTTTCGCATCTTTGAGATCGATTTTGCTAGTGGAATTACTGGGCCTTGAAAAACTGACAAATGCTTTTGGTCTCATGTTAGTATTTCAAGGATTTGCATCTATTTTAGGGACCCCTTTGGCAGGTAAGTGTTCAGCTATTTAATTGTACATAATTGCTTCTTTTGTATGTATCGATTGAAAAGCTTCCTCTATACTCATTCATTTTTTATCCTAGGTATTTTATTTGAGGGGACTGGATCATACAGAATTCCATTTTTTGTCGCCGGAGGATTTTTAATTTTATCAGGAGTCATGTGCTACCCACTTAATATTGTTAAAAATTGGGAAGCTAATCGTGATCAAAAGAAAAATGAAACAAATACTAAGGTGTAAGGCAAGTATAAGTTTGTATTCCCAGAAATTACTGGAATTTCTCTTTAGGTGATGTACGCTGTCATGTAAAAAGATATCTCTAGATAGTATTATTATAGTGTTTTTAAACCAGTAGGAGTTTGTAAATACAATCATTATAATAGACGTTATATTTTTATGTTGGCGAATAAAATTGTTTAACATTTTTTTCGAAGTAAAATTATTGCGCAAGAAAACGAATCCTAATTTAAAGTAAGGAATATGTGTTTAGTTTTGATTCTTTACTTTCAATCAAATACCAAATATAAAAAACCTTCACAACTGGTTAAGGCCATATTTTTACTTCAAGATAATGGGCTGAGGAGAAAGCAATGAACGAAGATAATTATGAAACCTTTAAAATTAAAATAGAACGAAGAAACTTTTTAAATGATTGAAACGAACGATATGAAAAATGACCCAACAAAACTTAGGATGTGTATCTTATTCATATTGTGGGTAATTGTTGTAGCATATTTTTTAAATGAAAAGGAAAGCAAAAAACTAAAAGGATGGCTTTAAAGGTTAGATAAATATCATTCTAATTTTGCATTTTAAAACGTCGAAGACGTGCGTCTAATGAAAAACAGAACTTCATCATTAAATGAATGACGCAAGCAGAAACTTTCATTACAAACTTTACAAGCGCCCGATATTATTTAAGTGGTCTAAATAGTAGAGGTGAAAATTCAAGTGTATTATTATTATACCCATGATGATTTCACAGGAGGTTGAAAATGATATGAATTAATTTTCAAGGAGTTTTGTTATCAAAATAGATAAAATCAAGTTCTGGCAGCTTTCTCAGTTATTTTTAAGCTACTTTCTTTTGTTTCAAGCCCTTGCAGATTCTACCATAAGATAATGTTTACAGTTGTTTTTTTTGCGTCCTTCCTAAGGATTATCTCATTGCATAGTTTATTGATGAAAATATATCCCTTTCCTTGATTATGTCAATGATAAGAGAGTTTCGTCAAACAAAGTCGAATTTTGTAAAAATGTTTTAAAAACCTTGATGAAACGATGCAAGAGAAAGTAACAACCAAACCCGTTCATTTTTTACAAACCAACAATTACCCAAACATTTACAATTAGTTAGTTTTCACAAAAGATTGTTTTATTTATGAAAAAAACTAAAATAAAAGATTGAAATCATTTCCTTCTCATTCATATCTTATTTGATATGGACTCCGCCAAAAATAATTGATTGCACAAGGTACCTTTATCATAAATAAACGACCTACCTGTGAACTTTTCTTTCGTTTGTTGTTAAGATCTATCCTTCTGTGTAATTATGCACTTTATCATCAATATAATTAGGTGCTAAAAGCAGAAACTTATGCATAACCTCATTGTCTTATCCTTGGAATTCGTAGCATTCATGTATTTAAGTAGCATCATTTGGTAGCAAAAATTCTGTATTATCTTCTTTACCTTAGCCCTTGAAACATTGACAAATACACAAGCAAATTTAAACATAGCAGGAAATTCGTTCCATAACACGGAAAATTATTATTTTTAACCTTCAGAAATTTCCAATTTTACGCATAAAATTAACCATGCATCTATTTAATTTTATTCTTTTATCCCTAATTATCATTTTCCAGCAAAGAGTTTTAGCACTACCAAGTACTTTAATAAAACCCGACTTAGACCTTAGTCCCTTTGGAGTATGTTCTATTCACTTGAAACTATTTTCAAAAGAAACGAGACATGCAGATCTTGCAGACCAATTACTTCATGAAAACAGAAAATTGATAAAAACCGTCTACAACATAAAAGATAGCCCGGACACGGAATACAATTTTGACAGCAACTGCAGTCCAATATTCTCTCGAGTTTCTGAGAAATGTTTTTTAAACGTAATCATCCGAGGAACGACGGTGAAATTAAAGTGGAGTATTTCCTTATCTAACTTCATGAGAAACAATCCATACGTATTCAAACCTTATCCTTACTCAACATTTATTGTTGTTCAAGAAAGGAATGAAATCGAAACTCGCATTTCATCCAAGCAAATCCACTGGCCATCACGATTATTCATATTGATGGTAAAGAAACAACCTGGATTCGGAGAGTTATTTATACCTTCACAGAATTTTGTGTACTACTGTCCACTATGTCAGTCCCAATGGTATATCGTTTCTGACGCTACAAATCTTGCAAATTTTAACAGCATCAATTTAAGTAACGAATGGAACAAAATTGAAACTCCAGTGAGTCCCTGGACTGGCCTAGCTTCACCATCAAGAGCTAATTGTTTATCTAGTCCTTGGAGCAAAAATATTGACATTTACATCAAAGGAGCATACTGCAATGCACAAGTAACAACAATTGAAGCAGTTGTGTCACTTAATAATGCCAGTACTTACTACGAGCGTGAAAGTGCTAAGCCAGCCAAGTACGGAGAAGTTTCGTCTTTTTCAGCCACAACGTTTGCCTTCAATAATGAGGAAATGCTCTCCTCAGCTTTTCGTCGAAGCCTCACCAAGAAGTTGATTTATTGCGATGATTATAAAAGGTCAGAAGTAGTATCTCTTAAACTCTGGTTTGAACCTTTTCAAACCGCCGCATGGGCTATTTTGGTTGTTTTAATTGTTGCTGTTGCCATTTTAACCAGTTTTGGCAGTGTGAAAAATAAAGACGACTCAAAAACTCTTCGAAATAGGTTGCTTGTCTTTTTTATTGTTTTGTGCCAACCCACCACTCCCATTAATGGACATTATTTATTATTCGAGTTGCTAGAAGT
Organism: Isotoma viridis; assembly: GCA_034696425.1. Taxonomy (NCBI): domain Eukaryota; kingdom Metazoa; phylum Arthropoda; class Collembola; order Entomobryomorpha; family Isotomidae; genus Isotoma; species Isotoma viridis. The sequence continues at coordinate 10,113 of JAQGAA010000489.1, forward strand.
AGCAATGTTTATTTTAACATCCGCTTATTCTAATGTTATCACGAGTAGCCTAATCGCCCCTACATCAATTGCCCCTTTAAATAATTTGAGTGCAGTTATAAATGCCGGATATAAACTACTTTATGTGGATGGCTTCCACTCTGAATTAACTATTTTCCAATTGTTGGAACATGATTTTCAACGACATGGAATCCTAGGAAAAATGAAAGAAACTGTTTTCATAGAAAAAAATCCCTTTCCTCCGTTGGCATTTTACGTAGCCGATACCATAACACAGTTCCAGCCTACTAAATACGCTTATTATGATACAACCTCAGAAACTGATTATTTCTTGAGCACTGCTAAAAGTATAGAATCAATTACCAAAATGTCATGCTTTCAAGTTGACGAGGATCTGGGCCGAGCAAGGAGTTATTGGATGTTATTTTGTCACCTCCGTCACGAATACAAAAAGACTATGCATTTATTAGCAAGCATTGGTTTTTTTACCTTTTGGGATGAAATGTTCAAGCTGAAAATAAAAATTAAATCAATCCGTGAAGACAAGCTTATAAAAACCCATTTAAAAATAACCATCCCATCTAGTTATTCGGATTTTGTTTCGTGCAAGAATTTGATTTCACTTTTTACTGTATTTGGGTGCCTTTGCCTTATAGCGTGTATTATTTTTTTGTTCGAATGTAAGAAGCTATGTAAGCTTTGCTGTTCAAATCATAATGCCTCTTGTAAAAACAAGGATATACATTTTCAAAAAATTCAAGTTAAATCAATATTTACAGAATGAATTCACTTAAAAAGGCAATGTTATATATGCGTGTATTATTTGCAAAAAAAGTATTTAACATAAATACCCATCGTTTTCTTAAAAAGGATGGGGTTTTAAGGTTTTTTCATAAATATTAACTATATTGGTATTAAGAAGTAGATTTTTACAAATCTACATGATTTGTATAATATTATAATGTATATAGTGTATTTACTTTTAATTGTAAATATTATTTCTATAAAACTGGTTATGATTTCAAATTAAAAATGCGATTGGCTGAAGAATCCATAATAAACTTTAATAAATCATTTAATAAAAACTGATTACAAAGTTTAATGAAATTGCATCAACTATTGGTGTCAAAAATTTATTTTTGCTTCTTCAACACAAATGTCCTACAAGGACCATGCCGAGTATTATATTTCCGAAGAAAGTATTAAAATCCATGTTCATGTTGCACGTAATATATTTTGATCTTTGGCATTATTGAAGGTTGAAGGATAGAGAACAGAGAAATTGCTTAGCAATAAAATCTAAAAGGTATAGGAGTACAATGATATCTAAAATATCTGTAAACAGATTTCGCTACGAATCTACTAAAAATGTGATTATGGAAATAAATTATTATAGACATCCATCTAGGTTTTAGCATAGTTTTTTTTTATAAATTAACATGCATTTTCCGTACAAATAAAACAATTTGAAATTTAAATAGTTTTTTAGTTCTTAAAACAAGTAAAATATTAAAAGCCATGTATAGAAATGAGTTCGTATCCCCTCAATAGTGTAAACTCTCATGGAATATTACAACCTAACCTTAGACGACTTTCAGTAATAATTTATAATTTGATGAAATTGAAATAGAGTTAAAAGACTTTATTATAAGATATTTTTAAAACACATCCCAAAATTGTTGTTTTTAGACAGACAGTGACAGTTCAGGAAGACTGGGAAACGAAAAAAGCATTATAAAAGACGATAATTCAGAGGAAGATGATGAAAATGACCACATTGTATATAACGTCGCAGAAGAAGGCGTACCTGCCGTATGTCCCTTCCCTATCACACTTTGGATTTAGAGAACTATCACATTAATACATTAATCGATTTCTCATAACATTTTTTTTTAGGTTCCTGACGGAGGATATGGTTGGGTTATAGTATTCGCTGCATTTATGATCGCTTTAACAGTCGACGGAATCGCCAACAGTTTTGGAGTGTTTCTACCAACATATGTTAAAGTGTTCAAAGTAGAAGTATCCTCGGCCACTTGGGGTGGAAGTATTCTAAGCGGAATGTATCAATTAGTGGGTAAGTGACCATTTTTTAACGTATATCATTGACAGTTTCCGGCTTTGAATTTTTATTTTAGATTTGAGAAGTATAGTACAACAATAATTACGGGTTTGCTTTTATTCTAAAGGACCATTGGCTGGTGCATTGACAAACAAGTATGGGTGCCGACCTGTTTGCATTTTTGGGTGTATTATGGCAGCCTCAGGCTTTGCCCTCTCGGCTTTATCTTCCTCATTGGGCATTTTTCTGCTTACCTATAGTTTTATCGGAGGTAATTCGATTTCAATGTCAAGTTGGATTATATTATGGGATGCATCAAAGGCATCAATATACGTCAATACAATCCTTTAGTCAGTACTCTTCGTTGAGGGTTTGTATTATGTATTCATCGCAAAATTTAAAGTATGGGAAACAATCAAGTCATTTAATTGTTCTCGTTGTCTCATTCTGCGAGATGTAAATAATTAACTCATATAATAATTCAGGATGAACGTTTTCATTTTTAAGTCAAAATTTTCGTGAATTAATATTATCATGAAGTTTTTTATAGTCATATGCATTTTTCCCTGGTTTTTGAAGCACATCAATCTAACATTCTGACCAAATAATACATTTTTATACAATACTGTAGAAATTTTTTAAAACGTATATGGCCAGCAAAACTGGAAATACAAAACTCTGAATTTCCCTTTGCTATAAATGAAATTCCTTACGATTTTTCAAAATGAAGAATTGCATTTCATGTACGCTGATAAAAATATATTTGACAAGGAATCGGGTTTGGCTTGCTATATTTGCCTGCATTAGTATGCGTTGGATATTATTTCGAGTCAAAAAGAGCTTTTGCTACTGGAATTACCGTTTGTGGATCAGGTACTATGCATAATGGTGTTATGCCTTGATTCATTTATGAATTTATTAATGAACTGTATGTTTTTTTTTAAATTAGGCGTAGGATCCTTCATCTTGGCTCCAACTGCTACAGCACTTTTGAAAATATTGGAGTGGAAAATAGTCAATTTAATACTTGCTGGTGCTATCCTTTTTTGTGCTGTAAAAACATATTGCCCATTTTGAAACATATTACGCCCTGCATAGAAATTACACTAGTATTTGTTTCCAATTTCAAAGTTTTGTCGTTTCATTTCACATTTATAGATTTTTGGAGCTTTATTAAAGCCCTTGGAAGTGCAAGTTGAGATTGCTACAAAAGATCAAGACGATCCCGAAAAAAAATTGATTGATGAAAAAACAAAAAATACTCCTAGTGGTCTTTCAGCCGGTTAGTCATCGATTCATGTTCTTATTTTCAGATAATGTTTTTTTAGTGTAAAGTAGCCTCTGTGTGTATCTGATGTATGAGTCCTTTGAAAACAATCTTAGTAAAGAATACAAAGTTTGCATGGTACACGGGTACACCTTACATTATGTTTGTATTAATTTTGTGGACGTCGTCTAATAACTTCCTCGAATTTTGATTCAGACCAACCCGTAGCTGAAGACGCTGGGACTCCGGTTATTTCTAGTCCTAATTTACTAAATGTTGCTGAACCAAAAACGAAAGAAAAAGGTAACCCCAGAAAGACAACAAATCCTCTGGAACATGTCCAACTACCTCTGGGTATTAATACTGAACAACCCCCAAAGCCTAATCCTAATATTCCTTGGCATAATATTACAGAGGGTCAAACAAGTTCTGATGGCGATCATCAATTAATTAAGCACACCCAAACTCATAACTATAAAAGCAGTAATGAAGGAACGAGAAGAATTTCTTTCAGAGCTGTACCCGTAGGGTCTACTGATTTTATACATGGGAGTGGCAAACCTAACATTCAAGATAGGCGAAAAAACCAAAACAATAGTTCTGCGTTTTCCATTGTCTACTCTAATGCGTCAATTAATGGTAAGTTATAAATATTATTGAAGGGTTTACTATTTCCCTTTCATTTCTGTCTTTTATTATTTTAAACCTCAACAGTGATTTGCAATAATACAGACTTAACTACCTACAGGAGGTCAAGATAACAACAAGCACAGGATGTCGTATGGACTTTTTAGCAGTTCGAATAAAGCAGGGTCGATACATATAGTGCGCCCGATGTCTAGAAAAGATATATTTTACTACGGTTCCATCGTTAAACTACCCGAATACCAATCACAAAGGAATGTGCAAGAGTATCGCCAAAGTGTACTTAACGTTCCAAGGAGGTCGCATAGAACTTCTGATGATGCTGATTCTGAAACACCCTCTTCCAAGGAAACAAAATCAAAGTGTCCTTGCTTTGGTTCTGGAGTTTTCAAATCAGCTTTAGCACAACTGTTAGATTTCTCTTTGTTAAAGAATCCAGTATTTTTGATGCTCGCTATAAGCAATGTCTTTGCACTGCTTGGTTATTACATACCATTCGTTTTCTTATTTAATTTTGCTAGTAAAAAGGTACAAATAATATCATTTCATAATGTAACATTTCTTTGACTATATAGATTTATGTCTTTATCTTAAAAGTAATCCCTTTTTTTAAATGATTGGTTCTGTTAAAGGAAGTCGAAAAAGATCAAGCAGCATTTTTGCTTTCCATCATCGGAATAGTTAATACTATAGGAAAAGTCACCATCGGATATATTTCAGATTTACCCAAAGTCAATTCCTTATTTGTCAATAACATTTGTCTTTTATTATCCGGAGCCTGTATTTGTTGCTATCCTTTTTGTACAAAATATCCCGATTTTGTTGCTGTGTCAGCGTTCATGGGATTTTTTCTCGCCGGGTATATTGCAGTTACTTCTATAATCCTCGTTGAACTTTTGGGTCTAGAAAACTTGACAAATGCATTTGGACTAATCTTCATGTTCCGTGGATTTGCTGCCTTAGTTGGATCTCCACTTGCAGGTTCGCTTATTACTAATTACACCCCAACTCATAACCGGTTGTTCATTCTATCAGTCAAATCAGAAATAAACTATCAGTTTAATTCAATATTATTTTGCAATTTTTTTCGTGTCTTTACAAAATTGAGTAGAATTTGAATTTAATTTTTACTTATGAATTATAGGAGCTGTTTACGATGCATTTCAAAGCTATGAAATACCATTCTTTCTGGCTGGAGCTTTCTTTTTCGTTTCAGCCGTAATCAGCTTCATGGTGCCACACGTTATCAAATTTGCTCCACCAAAGCCGCTAATTCACCCCCCAGTTTATGAACGAAGGCTTAATGATATTTATGAGCAAGATGATGAGTCTCAAGATAACATTAAAGAGATAGCCAAATATGATCAGAATGAAAAAACCTAACGACTGATGAAGTGATAATAAACTAAAGTTTAAAAATTAAAATTAAATCTAAAATCCGATTAATTATTTAATAAAATCGGGAATCGTCAATTTAAACCCAACAGAAACTATACATATAAAATCTGGAAGAGTCCAGTCAAATTTATTATAATTCACACGAGTTTGAATTTTAAAATGCTGTAGTTATATTTATCTAAACTGAAGTTGACAATTATTTTTAAATATTCATAAATTATAAAGCAACTATCACTTTGCCTCACACCTTCTTTGAACTTATTGCTTTAGTTGCCTGGTAATGTTTTAGATAATTCATTGATTTAAGGGATTTCCCCCCTGATTTTTATTGTTTTCCAGAAATAATAATATTAAGTTGACCATTTTTAAAATTATTTATTTTAATCCAAAACTGAGAACATGCATTTTTTGTAAAATTACGTAACATCATAATGGCTCAAAAGGAAAATTCTACACTTCCGACAGGCATCCGTTTACCACGTGGCAGTATACTCAAAAGCTATACAGGATCTAAGACCGAAGTACGAACTTCTGATGAAAAACTAAAACCAAATCTAGAAAACTCATCAAATGTTGAATATCCTGAGGTTGCATAAATATTAGCCAAAATTTATCTCCCATAATTTTTTTAGAAAGAATTCTACATCGGCTTCGTACTATTTTTGGTATCTTTATAGGAATCCCACAATAATATTACTGAGTATGACCAGTCATCGCTGCAAGAAGTTATCATTCCTCCGGATGGAGGTTATGGTTGGGTTATTGTTTGTGCAGCTTTTCTTTCAAATATGGTTGCGGATGGAATTATTTATTCATTCGGATCTTTAATAGACCCCATTTACAAGGAATATAAAGATTTAAAAGAACCTGTACCAATTTCTAGTATCGCTTGGATAGGCAGTGTCACTACAGCATTTTACCTTTTTGTCGGTAAAGCGCACGATTTTATAATAATGAAAAGAGTTTCAAAAATATAATTAACACAGGTTTACTATGCTCTTGTTGTACTATCCTAAGTAAGAAATATTGTGCATGCAGGTCCATTTGTTGCAGTAATATCAAACCGTTACGGGTTTCGAGTGGCAGCGATAGCTGGAAGTACAATTGCTTTTGTTGGATTTGTATTAGCATTTGTGATTTGCATGGTTAAGGTTAATTTGCCTGGATTAATTTTCTGTTACGGCATTATTGGAGGAATCGGATTGGGATTTGTCTATATGCCTGCTGTAGTTGCTCCGGGTTTTTATTTTGATAAGAAGCGATCTCTCGCTACAGGAATTTCCATGTGTGGTTCAGGTAAAGTTTATAAAAATTTACATACTCGTGAATAACGATGACGAAAAACAAGATGCTTACAGTATATGATGCCTTGTATTCTCTATACAGGAATCGGAACATTTTTGGTTCCACCAATTATTGAAAGTATCAATTCATTCAAAGGATCAGCTCATTCTTGGCATTATTCAATTCTATTCTCGGCTGTATTTGTTTTATGTTGTATTCCCCTCGCATTATTTTATCGACCACTTAGGCCAACTATAGGTATTACCAAAGAATTATTACGGTCAATATACTATATTCTTACTGCAAATTAGGTGAAATGTTGATAAACAAAATGAACGCTTAGAACCTCCTTTCCTTTTGCCATCCAGTGCATCGGGAACATTGCCGTAACGTTGTTGTAAATCGAGCATCAATCGCTGGAGCACCATTTATCATGCCCATGATGATTGCTAGCCCAGAATATACCGAAGACTTTGAAGAAATTACAGATAGACGCAAGTCAAATGTAAAATACATGTCCGACACTAATATCTTAGAAGGACTTACTAAAGATGAAAGACGGAAGTCTATCGTTCTGGTTCGCCGTAGGTCAACTGTACCAACGTTACACTTTGGTCCATCAGAATCCACAGGGGAGATTGGGGCATTACCAGAGAAAACGCCAGGTTTTAATTCTAAAACCTACATACCTGATCTGGTATATGCTTTCATATTTCAATACAGTTGTACAATATCCCTCTTGTTTTTTATTATAGTTACACAGGAAGAGAAATCATTAATGGAAATACATAGGTATGTTTCAGATAAGAATATACATACAAGTTCAGGAGATGTAGTTACAGAAGAACAAGAAATAGTTATTATACGTCACAAGGAACCTTGCTGTCCAACTAGTTGTTTCGATTTTTCTCTTTTAAGCTCTCCAACTTTTAATCTTACTCTTTTATCAGGCTTCCTTAACATGGTCGGATTGTTTGTAAGTAAATAAAATGTTAATCAACTTTAACAAATTAAATTCAATATAATGACTTTTCAGCTATTTTAATAATCAAAGAAGTCATAATGAATTGAAACAGATTCCGTTTATATACCTGAAAGGAATAGCAATTGGTGATGGCGTCAAAGAAGGCGATGCAAAATTTTTAACTTCACTAATCGGGATAGGAACTTGCTGCGGGAGATTAATTGGCGGATGGATCGCTGACCTTCCAAAAATTAATGGTCTTTTTGTATGTAATTGCTCTATTACTGCCATGGGAGTTTCCACTGCGGTTGTCCCGTTTCTTAAGTCTCATGAGCTATACATTCTATATGCTTTGGTTTATGGGTTTTCCATGGGTATTTAAATCTATCGTTTTCAAATGCAGAAGCATTCTTCACGTAATCCTCTTAATCTTAGATATTAATTTATATAGGTTGTAGTTCAGCGTTACGACCAACGATTTTGACGGAACTACTGGGACTCGAAAAACTAACAAATGCATTTGGACTCACTCTGGTTGTTTTTGGTGTGGCCTCCATGATTGGAACTCCGCTAGCTGGTACTTATTTTTTTTGTCAGCCATTACTTGCAATATTTAACTTGCAATCTTTTCTTACTTTAGAACTCGAAAGTTTAAAACCGATTTTTTTAACACATTTTAGGAAAACTTGAGGAGTGGTCAGGACCAGGAGGAAATAAAAAAGTGCCGTTTTTTGTAGGAGGTGGATGTATGACTTTCTCAGGAGTAATAAATTACCCTCTTTACAGTGTGAAAAGATGGGAAGATCGCCGATCAAAAGAAAACCCAGATACTAAAAATGAGTCTTAAGTAGAAAAAGGAAAGGTTAGAGAATCGTGCAAAATTTAACTCACTACAGATATTTTGAAAGTGTCGTTTATATTTGTTGCCTTTAAATAAAACAAAAAAATTATCCGGATTGAATTGTAATTCATCTATTTAAATTACTGTCATTTTAAAAGCTCGGATTGCGTTGATTATTAAGATTGGTTCAAGAGAGGCTGTAGGAAAAAACTCGAGGTTGTAGTTAACTGTCGGGACGAATCATTTGTTTAATTTTATATCAAATCCTTTAATCTTATTCATCACTTTACATGTCAACCAAGAAAGAGACAAAGTCAATATAAGCTGCGTTGTATAGAGACATGACATGTTGCAGCGATATGAAAGCGTATAAGAAAATCTTGTGAATTTGGTTGATCCCAATCTTAGAAAGTCTCCCATAGATACTATGATAAGCATGGATATCAGCCTACGAATATGTATGAATTATATTTAGGAATCCTACAGAACCATTTTGTGCATAAATTAGTTTATTATAGTATAATTATAACGACTATTACACCGATAAAACGATCATGTATGCTTAATAATGTCCGAAGACCGTAATAAAGACCCCGTTGTAATACCAGCAACGACGACTGGTTCTTTCTCATCTTTGAAATCTGGTGGTGACATCAAGTCAATCACAAAAATAACTTCAGTTTCGTTTACAGAAGATCCCCATGTTATTATAATTCAGGTATATAAGTACCTTTAATTAAGGTTTAGGATAATTTTCAAATTATTCCGAACATTTAATTTTATTTTATTGAAACTACAGGAAGATGATAGTAAACTACTTGAGGAACGAGTTGTACCTCCAGACGGAGGTTGGGGATGGTTAATTGTTTTAGCGTCATTTGTATCAAATCTTGTCGTCGATGGAATACTATACTCTTTCGGAATATTAATTGAACCGATTCAGAAAAACCGTGGGGATATATCGATAGCTTCGGTTGCATGGATTAGCAGTCTTGCTTCCGGTTTTCATTTGTTAATAGGTATAAAAAGACAAAAGCACGACACTCCTCGAAAAATTCTTGCGACAGTCTCAAAACTGACAAATTGATTGTAGGTCCAGTTACGTCAACATTATCAAATCGCTACGGATTTCGTATCGTTGCTGTTGCTGGAAGTGGAATCTCACTCGTAGGAATACTTGGCTCTTGGGCCATTTGCTATATAAAGTCGGAACCAGTTTTACCTGCTTTATTTGTCTTATATGGATTTGTCGGAGGAATAGGCCTAGGAATGATTTACTGCCCAGCAATTCTTGCCGTTAGCATTTATTTCGATAAGAAGCGAGCATTTGCAACTGGAATCGCCGTATGTGGCTCAGGTATAAATTACTTTACTCAGATTGCTACAGAAAAGGTCGGAATTTTTAATTTATTCATCTATCTAAGGTATTGGAGTATTCATTTTTCCTCCGATAACACAAGCAATATTAGGAAAAAATAAAAAAGATTGGCAGTCAGTTTTATTATTTCAAGCTTCAGGAGCACTAATTTGTGGGTTTTTTGGACTTCTCTATAAACCGTTAAAGCCTATTTTGGGTATTTTTTTAAAAATGAAACATTGTAACGAGTTACATTCGTACTATAAAGGAATTTTAGTAAATTGAGCAAAAATTTACATTACTTCAGTAAAGAAACAGGAAATGCAACTCGAGCGAGATAAAGCTAAAAACGATTTACGAAGATCATTTGCGTCCCCATCTGGTAGCGTTTTGCTGCCTTTGCCATCAGTCACAGCCTTTAAAAGAAAGTCAAGGCTACATTCGCTGCATTCGAATCTTAAAATTGGTACAGGATCTGACATAATATCCGATAAACATAGAAACCCTCTACCACTTAAAACGGCTTCTGTCGGTAGCTTCAAATTCGATTTTGAAAATGCTGATGCTGATTCCGGAAAAGTTATATTTTTCCAACCGTATTTTCCTTACAATGAAAGCCGCGGTGGTTCTTTTTCGGGTTCAGAACACATGGTTATTGATCAAAAACCGCCCCGTAGTAATAGTGTGGGCAAATCCAAAGGTGCTAATGCTTCAGTTACTTTAAAAACTGGCTCATTGACTGGTAATTTGAAAGATAATTCATTAAAATCTGACAAAAATGTGAGCATCACCGCATCTGATCTGAATTATTTGTCATAGATATTGAAAAACCGTTGGTATCAGATGAAGTAGGCACTACTCAAGCCGCTGGCGTTAAAATACGTCAAAAACCCATTTATCAAAATACAGCGTCGATATCAAGCGTAGGCTCTTATAACATTATTGATGATTCGATATTGAAAGTAAATCCTTCAAACCATAATATAAACCAACTTTCGAAGGTACATAGAAATGGTGTAATTAGTGTTATGTAATTCCAAAATGTTTAAGAATGAATATCCAAAGGATAAATTAGCTACTTATTTGTAATTGCATGTATACATATTTAGATTCCCCAAGGTCCCAATACTCTCTATAACGAATCTTTAGCTGGTGGAAGCGTTCTCTCTGCACCTAATAATGGTCAGGAAAATCAAGAGACGGAAATTGTTTTAACTGAGGAGGATGAATCAAATACAACATTTTGCTCTTCTATTTGTGAAGTATTAAAAAGTATGATAAACGTCTCGCTTCTTGTATCACCAACATTCATTGTCCTAACGGTATCGGGTTTTTTTGATATGATGGCAGTAGGGGTTAGTAGATTTTTCCCTTTAATAAAAAACCTGAAAGAATGCAAAACACTTAACTTATTCTTTAACTTGACACTTGACATTAACATTACAGATTCCATTCATGTACTTAACAGACTATGCAAAAAAAACCTTAGGAAATAAAATCAGAGACTCTCAAGCCACTTTCCTCATCTCGTATATAGGAGTGGCAAACACTGCAGGAAGAATCTTATGCGGCTTAGTTGCAGATCATCCAAGAATCGATGTGGTCGTAGTGAAAAACTTAGCTTTAACAATTGTTGGAATTTCCATACTTTCGGTTCCATTTTTCAATGCATATGTTCACTATGTCATTTTTTCATGTGTATTTGGGTTCATGTTGGGTAAAAATTTCTTTTTTTATATGGTTTTAATTCGTACTGTAAATCCTGAGATATACAGCAATGGTTAAAGTATTTTAAATGACGAAACAATTATATTCAGGTTGTTCAGCCGCATTAAGGTCAGCCTTGCTAGTAGAGTTACTAGGCATAGACAAAGTTGTCGATGCATTCGGCCTAAAACTCCTTTTTCAAGGAATAGCATCCTTGATTGGACCCCCTTTAGCTGGTAAGTCATATTTTCAGCATAGAAATGTTTAAAAACTTTTAACACAAGCTTTTAATTGCAGGTTTGGAGTACGAATTAACAAATTCCTCATACGCTGTCCCATTTTTCACAGCTGGAGGGTTTACAAATTTTGCTGCTGTTTTGTGTTATCCTATATATTACATTAAGCGGTGGGAAGAAAGACGCTCACAAATTAAAAATTAAAACAAATTAGTGGAAAAACTACATTTTGGGAATTGTCATATAATCTTTTTAAAATATACAAAGTTTCTCCAAGCGTGT
>JAQGAA010000490.1:0-22140 GCA_034696425.1 Isotoma viridis
CCAGGAGCCGGAAGTGGAAGTTGTGGTCAACAAGCCAGAAATGCTGGTGGTATGGGTGGAGGTCCTACTATTGAAGAAGTTGAGTAATTTTAAGATAACTAGTGTTAGTTATAAAAATACAGAGATTAAGACTTAAGACTACCCTTCCTAATAATTTAGGGATCTCACAATCAGATTATTATCCCATCGCATTTATACGCAATTAGTTTTAAGTTACTTCATAGTATAAAATAATTACTTACGTACAAAAAGTAGCATTACAATTTACTTCGTTGTTACAACTATTTATTGAGTAATTTTGTTAATCTTTATGATAATATGCCAGTGTCTTGTAAAGATTTTCAATATATTAAATAAAGTAAAAACTTAAAGAGAAATAAAATGCTCCATATGTTCTCATTTAATTTAATCGATTTTTCAAAGAACATGATCTTCAAAATCATTTTTCAGACACAACAGTGAAATGCTGATCTTCAGGGTAATCATCTGCATATAATATAGCTACTGTGTAATAATAATGTTTCAACTCAATTTAGCAAATAATTTAAAATCAAAACAGTACAATTTAATTATTTTGTTTCGTTTTTCTAAGAAACGCTAGGATATTTTGATTAAAATAAAACTTGCTAATTATCCTTTATACTAGAAAAGCTATTGATTAGCTCAATATCACTAGACGCAATTACATTTTTATTCTAATTAAAAGCAGGCATTTTTAGCTTTCATTTAATTTAAAATTAATTATTTCTTTAAATGCAAGCTATTTTGAAGGGTTTCAAGAATTGTCTTTGTTCTCACTCGTCGTGGAAGGTGGAAATGAAGTTATGAATGAAAGAAATCACAACTTGTGAATGAGTCTGCGTGTAAATGCTTCAATCTACAATTGATGCCTGTCTGTATCCTGTATGCTGTAAAAGTGCTGTCTAGACATCATCATTCATTGCATGCACGAAGCACGATGCACTTGATCTTCTTTTATTCTTTGAATTTCGAATAATTATTTATTTAAATTGCTGTTGACATTAGTATTGACCCCTTGACCCTTGACCCACCCATTTCCATAGCCTAACCTTGCTGAGTTATCTGAACGCAGCGTTTAATCAGTCGATCAGTCTCTTGATGAGTTTAACTTTGGAATACTTGCTAAGGTAAGGAATGTTGACTGTAAAGGTGCTTAAAATGGTCACTTCTTCGATTGTTGATTTATTATTATTGTTCTGAATTGTGTATTTACTTATTTCATTTGTATTTGCAATTTCCTTTGTTTCAAGTAAGCACACGGGTATAACAATTAGTATAACATGATTCCGATTTCGTGTGACCTACTATGTATATCAATTCTTGTTCTCATCCATCACACATCGTTTGTTTGTGTGTCAGGTCTTTGTGCAGTTCAGCGAGTCAAGTCAACAATTAAGAAATAGTCATTAAACTCATTAAATAGGTAGATAGAAGAGGACAAAAATTCATTACGGATTACTACGTGGTAAGTGGTTTAATTGCGGTTTGTGAATCAATTCACAATAAAAAATTATGCATACAACGTAATGGGCTTATGGCATGGGCTTGGATTGGATCGTCTTATTAATTACTTCGTTTTGTACTTATTTCAGTGAACTTTGTTTTTCGTATTTTTATTCAAAGCGATTACTACAGATTAGGCTATTTAGGCAAAATTCAATTAAGCTTTGCATTCTACTAAGTTATTGTTTTTAATGCGGGTTGCTGCTTTGTTTGACTGAACTATCCTTTAATTTTAACTTTCAGACATACGGGATACGGTACGGTAGGATAGTTGCAGACAGCTCTAAGGTTTTTACTTAACGGCAAACGGGTACGGGGGTACTGACTGACATTGCAAGTCCTTGTATTTACGAATATCTATCTACCCAATAATTCTACAAAAAAACATGGGTAAGCAAGCATAGCTTATCTTTACAGGTCTGTGAGTCTGTCATTAGACAACTTTTGAAATGGGGGTGAACACAATACTTGATTATATTCTCATTATATCTCATTATATTATTTTAGACGCTTCTGATCAGAGCAAGGAGGTTTTTGAGACTTCTACAAGTGTGACTGAATCGTCGAGGATGAAAGCAGCAAGCCCTGAAATCATGGATTGTGATGATTTAAAAGCAGCTAATTCTGTTGTTACCGAAACTAATGTGAAGGTGGAAGCTACAACTGCTGAAGTGCTTGAATCGTCTGAGTTGACTAAGCAAGGTTGGCCATCATTACAATTTTTGAATTAATTAAGTACAAAGTACTCAAAACTTGAAGGTTCTTTTAAGTAAATATCGAATTAATGGTTAATTTAAATTCGATGTTTTGCAGCGAATGAAATTGGAGAGAATACAAGTGAAAGCGAATTTATTATCGTCATGAAGGAACTGAAGGAAGACACTTGCGTTCGAGATGTAATAACAGCAAGCTTGTGTAGCCCAGTTCGAAGTAAATTCCTTAAAATATTTCTTTTCTTTTTCTTTCATTTTTGCATACCAAGAAAATCAGTAATGTCTGTGTTTATTCAATTAGAAATACCCGAACGAATGCCTAAATTTTTGCGTAATACACGAAGAAGCAACTCACCAAAACCCAATCATAGTGAAAAATCATTGTTTTACACTATCGCAAAGTTGAAGCGCAAAGCTTACCAAGTGAAGAAGGGTGGAAATGCCAACCATTTGAAATCCTCTTTCAAGTGCTTTGTAAGTGCATAATTTTAATTTTTTAAACTTTCAACTAGCGCAGCGTAACGTCAAATCAAAATCCCCAAATAATTTCCCCCTTTCCCGGAAGTAATTTAGAGTTTTAGCAGCTTAGATAGATGCCTTATTAGTCTTTGACCTTTGATGTTGTAAATTGCCATATGTGAAATGTGTTTTTTGTTTTTATGTAGCATTGCAATAAGAAATGCTACTCGAAATCACGTCGCTATCATCACACCGTGATTCATTTCAACAATAAATGCAACAGCCGTAATTTCAGCTATACCTTGCTACAGAGAAAGAACGGACTAACTCAACGAAAAAAAGGCACATGGACCCGTAAACTGTTTCCATCCACAAGAACTCATTTCGACGATGCGGACGCTAAATTAAGTGCCTTGTTTTCCTCAATCCCATCTACGTCGGAATCTAGTAATGGCTCTGTGACTAATGAAACCAAAAATCTTACACCTGAAAAAATGAAGATGCAAAAGGAAGATTGTGTAGCATTAGATCCTGCAGAATCCAAATCGCTTGAGGATCTTGTTTCTGAGCGTCTTCCTGGAAGTGATGAAAATCCAAAGACATCACCAACTCGAATGTATTTTAAAAAGCGACTTGAAAGCTACTTTTCAGCTGCTCACGACAACGATATGAGAATGAAAGGTCGTGGTATGTATGACATAAATTACTCAATCTATTTGCCAATGCAGTTCGAAGCTATTCTCAATGGGGCCAATTAGGAAGTAGCTTGAAAACTTGAAAAATTATCAAGCTTCGGAACATGAAGACTTAAAGGCCACGTCCATTTGTTTTTTTTTCTTTTCACCTACTGATTGATGTTATTTAAGTGGTGCATAATAGATTTTGACTTGACATAATACTGTTAGTTTAGTTGTAGATTTTGATTTGACCTCTTTGATTGAAATGATTTGTTTATATATTGAAGATAAGATTATTTAAATAAGTTAGACTGCGATAAAAATGGTGAACCTAATCGATTTATTGTTCCCTTCCTGGTGTTCAAGCAGTACTATAATGAATTTGCAAAGCTATTGTTATCTTGCTATCATCGACCTATTATCTAGAAAATCTATATTGTTTTGTTAGCGTATTCGTTTCGTGTTGATCCATTTGTTATAGATGAAACGTTGAAACGTTTTTTATTTACTTTTGCAGCCGATCGCCTATCGGGCTAGTTATTGTAATTGTATTAGTGAATTGACGCAACTGAGGAGGCACTTGAATTGGCATTCTTATAAATAATAACCTTTCGTTTATGGAATTTTGTTTTTTATTTGTTTATATGATATGCTCTAGTTATCGTTTTATCCTGTTATCGTACTACAAAATTGTTTGTCTGCTGTCGTATGGATTTGTTATGCATATAATAACTGTCGGCAATAGAGTTAACAATAGTAACTAATAAAGTCTTAAATTAGTACAATCCGTGTGTCAAGATCCGAGAAATCTATTTACGTTGAAGGGGGTGGACTGTTAATATGATTGTACCCTTAATACAATAATCCTTAATTTCTGGTATATATACGCAGGTAGGACGTGCCACCTGGAATATTTTATGATTACAATGAATTGAATTACGTAGGAAGTAGTATTAGTGTCAACTTATTGTCAGTTCAACATGCTACAACAATTGCATTTCAACCACTCACTCGAGATGATGTTGCTTGCGTATTTAGAACGATTAGAATTGTGACGGTGGACCAAAGATCTGACGCTTTGCTCATGATAAAATTGCTAAAGTTTATCTAAACAAGGTTAAGCGAAACACTATTTAATTTTATGCGAACACAAACCAGTCCAGCCAGATGAATACAGCTATTTATTAGTAATAAAACAGGGCTTGCAAATGAGGCTTATAATATGCGAAAAAGAGGTGTAAAAAAATGATGCCATTTCTTTTGGAAGATGAATCATCTACTTCATTTTATTATGTCAAATTATTATAAAACATAAAACTGGACGAAACTGCAGCAGATTGTTTCCTGTTAACAATTTTTTTATGCATATTGACTATTCTGTGGTTAGTCATCAGTGTCAATCATCTGCGAATAAATCTCATACCTGAGAAGGAACAATTGCTATGGATTTTTTTTGCTATTTATAAATCTGATGGTGTTGCATCCTCCTTACTATGTTTGTCTCCACAAAATTGTCCTGATTTTGATCTGATTAGCCATGATATCCAGACAATCAAGAGCAATCATTTTTGTTTATTACGAATATCAATACAATGAGAGAATGACATGACATCAGCCCATTTGACTGGCTAGTAACATAATGGGTAATCTCTTTTAATATGCTAGCTGCTTACGCTTACACTGATGCGATGATAAGTAAAGCTAATTTGCAACCTAATACCATTTAGCTAGTAAAGGATGTTGTTTACAATAATTTTTATAGGTAAAGTGTAGTTGTAAGTGTATAATGAAAATGAAAGGCATGAGAGTTTTTGGGGACTGGGAGGTGGCCACTGGCCAGTAACATCGATGATGAGCTTATCATCTAAAGAATTTCTGCGGAAACAAGGATTTCCTCGAATTTATAACTAATTCTATGTATCTTTTTCTCTGTGGCAAATATCAAACAATTCAACTAAATTACACACATTCGGGCTGAACTGCTGATATCAATCAAATAAAGACTGATAACATTATGATTATTGTAGTGCATATATAAACGTTGAGATATTAATTTTCAACGCCAATTATTACCCAGTTACCTTTGTTGGTGGACCCAGCCCTTAGAGTCGTCAGGTCAGAGTATTTCATCAAGTTTCATGAGACAAACTTAAAGCCAAAGCCGTATTTGATTTCAACACTAGCTAACGATTTCAATCTTTAAAACAATTTTTTTAAATTCCGAAATGAATTTCCGAGGATTTGCTGTAACCCTGCTTGCATGGAGTATTCTTATGGAATCTTGTAAACTAGGCAATTATAAATTTTATCTACATTAAAAGTCTTACAATTACAACGCAATTTTAAAGTGTATGTACGAATAAATAAATTAAACAAATTTAATTTATTTCAGGTAATTCCCGATCTATTGGGAGGGTTATAGGCGGATTCAACTCTATTCCTGGAGAGTTTCCATATCAAGTCAGCCTTCAGGTTTACGACGAATATGAAAAATCATGGGTACCAATTTGTGGTGGTTCGATACTCAATCCCACAACTATTCTATCAGCAGCCCATTGTGTCCTTGATGGCCCTATTGATGGACCGTTTCGAATTGTCGCTGGAGAGCATAATCTCAATTTAGATGAAGGAACAGAACAACACCGAACAATTGACCGTATCGTCATCCATGATGATTGGGATGACTTCACATATCAGAACGATGTAGCCGTTTTCTTCATTTCTCAATCGCATCCCCTTGAGTTCAATTCTTATGTTCAAGCGATTCAACTTCCACCTCAAGACCATATATCAACTGGTAAGTTGATTTAAAAAATTATGATTTAGTCAGCTTTTAATTGTGATTCTGATAATAAATATGGAATTTCTTCATAGGACTAGGAACAGTAACAGGTTGGGGAGCAGATGGAGAAAACGCCCCTCGCAATATACTGCAAAAGCTTGAGGTTCCTATTTACAACCGTGGAAGATGTGAAGCAGTGTATGGTGACGATTTTACTGAATCTATGATATGCGCCGGAAATCCTAATGGTGGTCAGGACGCTTGTGCTGGTATGTAGACTTTCTTAGATTTACTACATAATTAGACTGAGCCTAAATCTGTAATCCTATTAAGGACATTTATAAAGATGTTATACTTATTTTTACTACTTATTTTATTCAATACTAGGAGACAGCGGTGGACCCCTTCGGGCTAATGACCTCGATTACGAATACGTCTCAGGGATAGTGTCGTAAGAGCTCCAAAAACAATGATTAAATAAGGAATAAAAATTCATAAGTTATAATAAATAAATATAATGTTATTTTATATAAAGATGGGGCGTCGGATGTGGAAGGCCAGGCTATCTTGGGGTGTACACTCAGGTTTCATCATTTACTAACTGGATTAAATATGTCATCAAACACTACCAGCCGACCAGATCAAACAAAACGGTCAAGTAGGTAACCTCTGTCTACCTACCACTTGCTATCCTTTCAATCTTACAATACCGGAAATTCGGGGAAAAAAGAGGTTGTCTAGGTCATTGGTTTCGACACGTGTACAAATGAGTAATAGAATAGATAACCAAAGATAATAACTGAGGTGCAACTATATACAAATGATGTCATCTGGGTCATCCTATCCTCCACTTCAACCGGCTTCAAAACTAGGTATAGTTATAGTATATATTAAGATAAATCAGACTGACACTGAGGTGATCAATTAGTCTAGTCTGAATCAAACTCTCACAATAATTAAATACAGGATTTTGTGTTTTAGAGACTGAAACGACTGAATTAGCCTTACGTATTACGTTGTACATTTAACTTAAGCAACTCACTAAATTCTAGAGTAATAATTATGACGAGATGGTTGGAATTACTAATTAATGTATTTTTTAACGAAATAGAATTTAGGAGACGAAATAAAAATAAATTTATTTATTTTGAAAGAAGCCGATTGTTACGTTGAAATTATTTGGAATAACATTTTCCATTCTAATCATTAACATTTTAGGTGTATCATTCGAAATTTGGGTTTACCAGGTAAAACTAATTATGTTTTTGTTCACTTCTTAATAGTTTAAAAGTAGTTCGAAAGAAAGAAAACTACAGTTACGGTAAAGCATACGAAGGGATACGTTTGTATGTGGTAGCAAAAATGTGAAAAGAAACTAAATTATGCATTCTTATAGTAATGTTTACAATTATTATTGAAATATCTAAGAAACTTCCATTGCAGCTGCGGACGCTGATTTGGAAGTGGTTCCCACAGATGCTGAATCTCCTGCCCCCATTTCGATTTCACTGAACATATACTCATTCTGGTGTTCCTTTAAGTACTGAATTGACCGGCGTTCATCCAAGAATAGAGAATATACCTTCTTAACATCTTCGATGCTTACCTAATTTAAACAAATAACAAAAAATACGTAAATACAAGGTCAAATGCCAATGCACTTGTATATTCAGAGTAAAAATAAGTAAATGTACATACTTCACTAGATTTCCTTCGTTTCGCAACTACTCCAGCGGTGGTGATAAGTTGAATCGCATATCTTAGCGAGGTATCATTAGCAATTCGTGTAAGGACAGCAAGGGCATCATCAGTGATTTCTACATCTTCCTCTTCAGACCGAATTTTGAGAATTTGTTTTAGCTCTTTCTCGTCATAAGGAACAGTTTTGATTATGACCATCCTATCCAGCAAGTCAATTGGAATTCCGTGGGGTGACTGATAATTCGTACCCCGAATTCGGGTAATACCTCGGTTCGTAGCCATAATAATAATCGGAGACATTTCATGTTCAAGAGCTCGATTGAGAAAGGAGAAGCATTCAATGTCCAACATATGAGCCTATAGAAAAGAATAAAGTTTTATAATCCTCACCATCTAATAAAGCTTCAAATTTAAATTTGAAAACGGAAAAGCAATACATACTTCATCAATAAACAATACACCAGGTGCGATCTCAGACTTTCCCTCTTCACGCCATTCAGCAACCTTAGAATTAATCTGATCTCTAACTTCTCCCTTGATTTCTCCAGTATCGCCCGAAAACAAAGCTAGGAAACCTTGTGTTCTGGAGTTAATCACATCAATTTCATGTAAAGTAACTGTATGGACGACTTCCTTTCTTTTTTGCAGTTCTCCTTCAGGGCATTGAATAAACCTGTACGATAAAACAGCAAATTTAACATTTTTAGAATCATTGATTCGTCTTTAGTAAATGCGTAGAAAATAAAGTCATGTGTCATTGTCATCATAAATTTGCTCGCTTTAACTGCGTGTCAGACAGTTCACAGTTACAAAATACTATATCAATATTATTTTACCTAGTCTGGGCTCCAGTTGCGTCGTAGTCTTTTGCTCGAGCGAATGATCTCCCTAATTTAGTTATCTTTCCTGTGGCTTTATCAATTGTAATTACGTCACCAGCTTGAACCTAGGGAATTCCAAACAATCGCATGTCAAGTTTTTTTCAATTGCCTGCGTCATTCGAATATTTACGATACGTAGAAGATTAATATTATCATTCAGTTTTATCATGCATATTACCTTTTCTTTCATTAAAGAGTCAATCATCTTGGTCCCCAAATCATAAACTGTTTCCATCTCTGTAGTTTTCAGTGTGAGCTTCCCAACTTTCTGGCCTGCTCCTGTCGCCGGAGTGTCCACCATTATTTCAACGACTTCTCCTTCAATGATCTCCGTCTCCTCTCTTTAAACAAAAGCAAACCCATTTATATTTATTTACCTCTTTAGAATTACAACTTATCATATCAAACAAAAATCACCACTCACTTGATTCGAACACCAATAGACTTCCGAATAGCTTGAGTAAGAGCTTCACACTTGCTCATTTCCAACGAGTATATTTCCGAAGCTGACATATTCGTAAACGGTGTGTCTTGACCCAATGCCCTAGACATAGCCATAGCAATCGCTGTCTTACCCGTACCGGGTTGTCCAGCAAGAAGCATAGCCCTTCCAGCGATTTTCCCTTCTTTAATCATTTCCAAAACGACTCCAGCACCTCGACGTGCAGTAACTTGACCCACCATTCCTTGAGAACTCTGAAAAGGCACATTTCACATGCATTCAGTGTCAATTCCCATACAGATTGTTTAAAATTCAGTTTTCATATTTACAAATTTTGACTTTTTTTACAAAACACAAAACTAACCTGCCGAGGTTCAAGAGAGTCATCAAGACCCAACCCACGGATGTGGGAATGTGCCCCGATCCTCTCCAAATAGGTGACCTCCCTTGTTTCAGGTATACTTACTCCACTTGTTCCCTGCATTTTAAAATCAAAATAAATTAAAATTTCTAAAAAAAACTTCAAAATTTTATTAAAATTCCACGAGAAACGAAAACACGTTACTTACCGCCATGGTGTTTGTTTGATCAATGAATTTACAAAGCCGGGCTTTGTTTCTCCGCAGATTTTTTCAGGGCAAATTGACCTCTTGCTTTATAGATGATGCTGCGCTTCAAGCCATGAAATTTACCTTTGTTTCTTTCTAGCAGTAAATGCTTTTTGAGATAAAAGTAAATTTTTATTGTTATTTACGCATGACGACGCTTTCAGTGCAGACGCTTGCTTTACTGCTGACTTAACTTTTATGAAATACCTAATTAAGTACAACCATCTATTTCTATGAGTACAACTTTGAGATGAAAGTAAATTATTATTATTACGTATGACGCTTGCAGTGCAGCGTCTACTCGTCAGCGTACTTCTCATTCTCACTCAACTTTTATGAAACGCTTAATCAAATACAACTTTAGACCTTAATGAGTTTGAGTTAATTACGAAAATTTGAGTGATTTATTATTTTTCATGTAATTAGGAAAGGCAATTAATTTTGAATTTCATTTTGTGACAACAATTACACTAGTTACACTTAATTTTGTACAAAGTAAAGTCACATCATTGTTAATCATTGTTAAGACTTCTTAATATTTACTTCTTTTTTGCTTTCGCCGAACCATTATCAGCCTCATGAGCTTCATCTTTCTCTGGTTGCATCAAGTCATAATTCCTCAAGTAGGGTTTTACAATTTCGGGTATTTCAGCAGGTTTTGTCCACGGGGTTATTTCTAATTGTTCAAAATTTCCATTTGTATCCCTGTTTAAAGAACAAAATAAATTACTTTTTGAATATAAACCTTTTACATGCTATTACAATTGACAAGTCTTATTTAAAACCCTTACCTAAATACCAGACCCATTATTCCGGGTTTGAACAATGATGAAGTTCGGGCATTATAACCGTAATTCCCAATAGTAAAAATCTGAACGGTATCCTCCTTTTCTTTATCCTTATCTGCATCACTTTTGGTCTTTTTACCTTTATTTTTACCTTTGCTCTTGTCCTTACTGCCACGACCACGGTCAGGAGTTTTACCTCTCTTATCATCTTTCTTTTTTTCATCTTCTTTCTTTTTCAAATCTTTCTTTTCAAGCATTTCTTCGTCATTGTGAAATAATGCAATGTCTTCGGGAAAGTTACCGTAAATAGCTGGTAAAAACAGAGTTAATTTGGTTTACTTTTAATTTAGATTTACTTAATTGGTTTGAGTCTATATAGTTTTAACCTTTGACTTACTTGCAACCATAAGTTTGAGCTCTTTTACTGTGAGATCTTCAGTAGCCTCAATAAATAAGGATTTGTTCTGCCGACGAACCCAAAAGAAGACATCCTGACCGAATATTAACAAATAATATTTTTAAGGTTTTGTAGTTTTAATTTATTTTCTATTTTAAATAGTATTAGAGATTAGAACTTTAATGAAAAATATGATTTCTTTGTATACCGGGTCTGGTGGTGGGGGGATTACTTCGGGTTCTTTCTTTTTGCCTTTTTTACTCTTTCCCTTCTTTCCTTTTGACTTTCCTTTTCCTTTCTTCCCTGCACCTCTTTTACTTTTCTTTGCCATGATGACTTTTGCCTTATTAATGAATAATGATTAAAACTTCAGTCAATGAGTCTCTCTTGAAAAACCGAAGCGTGTGTGTAGTGTAGGGGATTTTAATTCGTATTGATAACCCATTCGGTTTTGTGCGTTTGTAAAAATTACGCAATTTTTGTAGAAGGCTTGGATTTTATTTTCGATATGGTAAGACACGCTTATCAACAATGGCTGACCCATGGAGACAAGTCGATTGAAATTGTTGGCAATAATGATCTTCATTCTAATAAATTACAACATAAAGAACATTAGGTGCACTTTGTTTTGAATCATAAAAAATGATCCCTTGGTTCATCAGGGTTTTTGTGGTACAAATGCAATGCACCTTTTGATTTTTAGGAATTATACATTACAACTAAATTAGTTTTTCACCCAATGACTGAATGAAATTACACAATTACATGTCGTATTTTTATTCTAAACGTAGAATTATGTTTTTTTAATTAAAAAAATAACGTGGAAATAATATAGAATAAAATGTTGAAACCGGTTAGAAATATAATTTAAGAAAAATAAGTAAATTTAAGCTTGAGTGTATTGCTGAATAAATTCGGTAAAATATGAGACTTCTGTAAAAACTCCTGGAAATCCGGGCCGACCACAACCTATTTGCATAAAAGGGCGAGATTAATATTTTAGTTTTTACCGACTTATTAGAAATTATATAAATATTATAATAGCTTAGCTTATCATGTAGTAAATTTAATAAGTAAATAAATAAATTCTAATAAATATATTTTTGAGTATACCATATCCCCAAGAACTAAGTCCAGCTAAGAAATATGAACCATCTTCATTTTGGACTACAAGTGGTCCTCCTATACATTGTACAATAAATTAGTTAATTAAAAGACTACAAAATTCAACAGCTTCTAAAGGCTTACTGTAATAAAATTAAGATTATAAACTAAAATCAAAACTTTTTACCTGTATCCCCAGTACAAAAATCAATCCTACCAGCAGTCAAATCCCCAGCACAAATCATAGAAGCTTCATCAAAATCATCCCCATAAGCGTTTTTACAATCTGAATCAGGAATAATTGGAAGATTTGATTTGATCAATGCATTTTGATTACTTATTTCTTCTTCTCGAGTGGTTCCCCATCCAGAAATTATTCCAGTACCTGGAATTAAACTAAATTAATTAAGCCTTGATTAAGCTAATTTTTTAAAGTGTATCATGCATTTTGACAAAACATTTAGACCGATACAAGGAAGGTTGTTCGCTGTAATGGGAGAAGTAATTAAATGACGATTATTACAAACTTAATTAAAATGAATGATCATACCTGAGATAGTTTGTCCTAACTCAGCAATAGGAATCGGGTTTACCAAGTCATTAAATTCAAATGGTGTGACAACGTTAATGACAGCAATGTCATTAGCACGACCAGTAGGTCCTCCAGGGTAGTCAGGATGTTTTGAAATTCTAGAAGCTGGTTTCTTTTGTTGAGTTTCATCTTCTTGTGTATTATTTAGTTGATGTCTTCCAGCAACAATGAACAGATATGCAGTTATGCTTACTAATTGCATACAGCCTGATGTTGTTAGAATAGTTTTTTCTCCTATCAGCACTCCGCCACAAATGTGACCGCCTGTCCATTGAAGACTGACTTGCCATGGGAATTCATGAGGGATAGCTGAAAAATTGTAGTTTTTATATGAAGTAGCGTAAGATTATTGATTGAAAAAAGTGTAAATGCTCTTTTCGTTGATCTTCCATCTGTTTTCATGCATTTTGAGATATTTGAATGAAAAAGTTGAAGGTTAAGAAAAAATTTGAACAAAATGATTTATAATGTAATCAAAATGAATTGTTTGAAAAGTTATTTAGAACGAGCTTTAATTGTAATCAATTCAGTAAGCGAAGCTCCTATACCTTCTTCTCCACCGATAGTTCTGCCCGAATTTGCTGGAAATGCTACAAAAGGGGTTACTTTTATTATAAAATCCGTTAATTCATTTTATACAGTCTAGGCAATACATTAGTATGATTTATTCAAAATATGGATTTGTTACCTGAGCTCTGACCGAAATATAAAATTAACGCTGTTATTAGAGCAATCATAAAATTTGAAGACATTGTAAGTTTCTGTTAGTTTTGCACTCGTAAGTCGTAATGCTCAATTAATTTTGTTGGGACATTACTTTGTATTAATAACATTCAGGCTTGTATATTTTACAGTTTAAAAACCAATTTACTATTATTGTGCATATACCTTATCAGTATAATTTAAAAAAATGAAAACGTGTTATCTTTACATGATGTTAAATTTAGCTCTGTCCCGTAAGCGTAAAATATATACTATATCTATTTATCGTGAATGTCATTATCTGCCTGACTGCTTATATAATAATTACTCTTGTAACAATAACAATCGTATCATCAACGACACTAATTCTGTAAAGCTGATAAGGATAACACACGAAAAAATCATCCATTGATTGAATGTAACTGAATTGATTCTTTTAATCTTTAGGAAATGATTGATTACCATTAAAAATTTTTAAATTTGAAAGGGAAAACTACCTAAAAGCTAATTTGGATTTGTCTGGTTAAAGTTCAGGACTTTAGAACAAGTCCATTCAAAAAGGTCATCAGTTACCAAATCAATCTAAAAAAGATTCGTACCATCTTGGACAGTTTTTGACTTATTCGAAACTTTTTTGAATTACGTAACAAAAATAATCCAAAGCAAAGTGATTATTACATTACTTATGATGACACTGGCAAATTTTCTTTACATGAAGGTGAAAGATCATATTATTATTTATGCATCTAGTCTTTACATCCCGCAGAAATTAATCAAATAATAAAAACTCAAAGCTTTCAAAACAAATTTTAACCACATTCCAAAAAAACCCTCATGCCATGACTAATTTCAAATAAATTAAATGAATTAAATCGCAATAAACTTGTTTATATTTTTGAACATTTTTATTTATTATTATTTACATTTTCCAGCGTTTCGTACAGCGTTCATAATATTATTAAGTAACCGTAATGCACAGTAGCAGTAATAAAACATTATCATAACTCGACAACATGTCAAAATATTATTATTTATTATTTTTTTAAATTTTCTTTTATATATTTTTTCTTAATCAACCCAAAATCTTTCACTTTAAGGATGATAAAATTATGTAATAAATATCACTCTCATACCCTTCACTTTCCATATAATACCTTATGTAAAACCCTTACCCTAATATATCCTTCAACAAATCTAGAAAGAAGTCGATAGATCAAAAGTGAATTCATAAATTATGTATTAAAATATTAAACACTTAATCGTCATTCGGTTTCACTTCTTGTACTCATCCTCTCTCTCTCTCTGCCTTTTTTCTTATTACTTTACTTAAATACATTCAAAATCCGTAACATTAGCCTCATGATGTTAATCAGAATCACATTTCTTTAAAAAAAATCCAAAATATCTCTATTTCTTATAGAAAACCTTAACTATAAATTAAATTTCTATATCATATATGTACACAAAGACAGTTCCAGCAGTCCCTGTTTTCTTATAAAATGGATTGTTTTTTAAATTAATTAATTTCTTTAAGCTTATAGGTACAAATTCAACTGTTACTTATAATTACGACGTAATTAGCTACAACTCTTATGGCAGAGATAAGCTGTACACAATGTTAGCAAGATAATTAATAAAAAGTATAAAATAAATACATCTTAAGCATTTTTCCAGGAATGCATCAAACAAGGCCACGACCTTCACCTTGTATTACAACAATTATGTAAGTAAACTAAATCAATATTAGTATTATATTATTGCATGGCTATATAAGATTCTATTATGCAATTAATCAGTCCAGGCTCCTTGTAGGTCGTCTTCTTTTGACCTTATCATCATAACGTCATCGTAATCAGTGTAGTGTATAGAACTTTTCATTCATTCTGATAATTCCAACTCTGGGAATTCTTCTGAGCTTGAGGATGAAACGTCATCGTATTCATCGTGTGACACGGTTTCGCTCATGATAGACCTGGATTTAAAATAAAATTTGAAATTGTAGAATTTTTTTTATTTTTTATTTATTTTTGAAAGTTGATGTGTAAGAGTTTTAAAAATTACTCACTTTTGAGAGCTGTTGCCGTCAGAGCTACAAGAAACAGAACGGAAGAGATAAGGACGTCTGGCAATAATGGCGTTTTTAATTGGAACAATAGTTCTTGCTGGTAATTCATCTGAGAGATGTTTGTCAATCTCTTTTGTACTCAAGTCGCTTTGAAGGAATAGATGAAGAGCTGAGTCTGACAGTAACACCTGGGATCGCATACATCTGTCAAAACCAAAAAAATAATTACAATTTTTGAAAAATTTGAAGATTTTTTCTTTGTCAGGAAGAAAATGTAGAAATTTAAAAATGTACACAAACCTCTGTAAAAACTTTCCAAGTCCGTAACGTCTTTTCTCAATAACATCTTCGTCGAATTTATTCAAAGCGAATAAGTTCTTTGGTGGAAGTGGTGGCACGACCTTGTTAGGATGATGGTTAACCAGTTTTGACCTCAGCCAACAAAATTCAGAGTACCTTCGTCGTTCGGAGGAGTATGGTAATGAAAATGCGTAATGATTAGTCTGGAAAAAAATGAATTAAAAATATTTTTTTATAAGTCTAGTATATTTATTGATCTTAAGGAATAAAAAATAATAAAGTGTATAGAAATCTTTCGTTTGTCAAGTCATGACCTTTGTAATCTTTTGGTTATATAGAGCATGCATATTCAGCGTCTTTCAAAGCGTTCATGTATTTGATTCATGTATATTATGAAATGGCTGACAATTACCTCAATCCTGATCAGATACGTTGTGAATGTTGATGACCACAAGAGGTCTTTTTCTGTGATTTTCATAGGTTCTGCCACTTCGAGTCGAATACGTCTCTGTGGAAAAACAAAAACAAAGGGAGATTAAAATTACGTCAAGAACTTTACTTATATACTTAAGTACAATTTATATATACTGCGTATAAATACAGTTGATGTCAATTATGCATAATAACATGACCTATATTCATTAATATTCTCAACTTCAAATCACATGAAGATAGCTTGTGACTTATGAAAATCTCAACAACGGGACGGTTTAGAGTCTTACATGCAAATGATTATATTTTATGGAACATGACAAGAGAGACAAAGACCGATATTCTTGTGACGTAGTGAATTTTGGCAGTATGACCTTCCTTGTCTCGACTAGTATTCCTTAAAACACAAACTCTCAATTTTTTGTCTATTCGTCTGGGTATTGGAAAGTGCTTATATGTTATCTCGGTTTAAAGCTAATATGTCAATGAAATTATCAACAAATAATGTTAAAAGTGTGTTATCTTAAGTATATACTTATATCCGCGTACTATTATAATATAAGTCAATCTCATTACATATTCTTCTGCTTAAGTCTTCAATCCCCAATTATTCAGCAAACATTGACAATTTATTAAAATAATTGAGATTTGAGTAACCAATGCAAATAAATGTATGAATGTGCCTGGAATTTGCAAATTTGTAAAAAAATTAAAAAGTGACTCAAGTCAAGGCAGAGGAAAAATATGTCATATTTTCATGTAAATAATGATTCATTCGAATTTTTAAAAGCTACGACAATGCATGGCTGTTCATGTTCATTCGAATTCAGTGAATTTTATAACTTCAATGAAAAATAAAAAGACGGATGGTGAAATGACGCCCTAAGTAATAAAAATGGTTTTGGTTTCACTTCTACTACCGACCACGAGAAAGGAAATTAGATATAACAAAAAAAGCACAAGTTCATACTATTTACTTTTTAGTGATTAAAGCAGCAGTAATAAAATCAGATGTGAATAATGTGTCTGTCTGTTTGTACTTAAATTTTATGTTTTTTTGTTCGAATTGACTTTTATACTTTAGGCTATTGAGAAAAATGGCATGCCATATGTATTATATGTGTGTCTGGTATGATGATGATAATGGTGGTATGGGATGAATCGAATGATGCAATTTTTCCAAGGCCTTTCATCCTCTCAATTGCAAAGTTACAACGCAATTTGCAATAGATAAACCTCATGCAAAACTGGTTCATTATCTGGTGAATTTTGAGTACATAAAGGATTCAGTAATGAATAGAAAAGGGAAATTGTTATGTTGATAATTTATAATAAATTGATAAAAAGTTACTGCTCACTGTTTTGAGTTGAGTTTAAGGACAACGATGAACTTAAATGCGTTTTAAGATGTTTTAAGAGATTGCATTACTTAATTGCTTGTTGAGTTTAGGAATTGCATGCAAATTCGATATGAGAATTGAAGAAAATAAGGAACTCAAAATCAAATTTTCAAAAGTTTAGGATTTATTTGCAAAAGAAATTTCAAAAATCAAAATCTCACCTTAGTTCCGCTTTCCTGGACGTGAAAAACCTTCGTAGTAATAGGCTCATCAATGAATGATGACAATGAAGAAGTAACGCTCGTCATGTTTCCAAGTTTTTGTAGTATTTTCAATATATTGAAAATATAGTCAAATTTTTATTTATTTTTTTATATTTTTCTTATTTTTTTATTCAATTTTTTTATTCAATTTTTTAAAAAGAATTCCAAAATGGTACAAATTGACTAGAGAAGTTCAGTAGTCAGTCAAAAGCTGTAACTGTCCAACTTTAAAAGATTAAGGTCACAGTAGTAGTCGCAGTATTGGTTTAACTCAATAATACAACACACAAAAAAAATCACAAAGGATAAGGATTAAATTATCAAAGAGAAAAAAATGTTCTGCAGATCTAATTCTCTATTTATTGTATTTTATTCGTACATAAAAATTAACCACTAAAGTCAATTAATTATTTAATTAATCAATAATTATTTAAGTAATTATTATGATCACTATCGGATCGTTGTCTTGAAGCATTAGTTCTACCACTAACAAGTACTAACAGCAAGGATGCAGGGTTCCCTTTGTAATTACTGTTTGCTATGTGTCTTAGTAAATGTGAAAAATTTGCATAAGATGACTCGGTTGAATTCTTGGAGAATTTATTGTCCTCAAAACTGAACATGCCACCTTCTTATCACAATCTGGTCAAAGAATCAAAATTTTCTCTTTACTATGAAAGAGAAATGGAGTTTGAAGATAAGTTTTTGTTATAAGATGTAGTTAAGATCTGAAATCTGTTGTTGGGACATTGCAGGTTTTATTAAGTACTTTTTTTAATTTGATTTATTTTTTCAAAAATTTTAGAAATTTTTAGAATTGTTTTGCTGAAGTTTGTGGAAAAGTTTTTTTCAAAAATTGACTTTTCTTTAATAATATCAGGTCAAAAACAAGCTAAATCTTTAGAAGTATAAATCTGTTGTGATGAAAACACACTTTTGTAGTAGGAAGTTATGAGATTTCTGAGTTTTTCTGAGTAAGAATAACTTGTAGTTGTAGTTGTAAGTCTGTTCAATCCAAAGGTTTGAGCAAGAATGGCTAAACTGGTTGAAACTCTCAGCTATTTATTATCATTTGGGCCATGGCACCAGAGTTGACTGACTGACAAACTTTTGTATTATCTTTAATATGAATCTTCTTAAGTAAAGCAGTATTATTACTTGCTTATTACTACCTAACTCGTAGTTTGTGATGATGATGATGGTGGTTCCATGACGAAGATGTATTCTCAAAGATAAGGGTGTATACTTGCTGAAGATGATAAGTTCTATGTGTTGTATGTATGATTTGATGCCTTAAAGTTTAAAACTATAAGAGAATTATCCTTATGAGTATTAATTATTGTAAGTTGTTGTATTAGAATTGAATAGCTGGATTGCAGATTTTTTCATGGACTAATTTGCATTCATAATTTTAGGGATTAGCAGATTATAATCGTATTATATCTGAAGACATTTTAGAAATGAGTCATTTGCATAAGGTATATTGGTAGTAGTTAGTAGTTTGAATTGCAACATAGGTCTTTCCAGTTTCTAGCAGGCCTCCTCGGGTCATTTCCAACCTTTTCATCGTGTCAGGTTGGAACTAGATTTTCTAGATAGTTCTTGAATCAAAAACCTCTATGGGTTTTATTTCAAAATTGATATAGTTAGTTAAACAATGAAACTTCCATTGTTTATTTGTTTATTGAATTATGCTGGTAGTTGGGAAAAGTTTAGAATTAACTAGTATATATTATTATAGATGTGTTTTATTGATTTAGGAATAATAGCTGCATTAGGACTGATTTATTCTTACAGATAAATTTATGAAATTGTCATACGACTTCTATTAGTAGTAAATAAGTAAACAAGTTTATTACACGTGTGTTTTAAAATGAACTATAATAATTAAAGTCTTTAAATGTCATAAATAAATCTAATAAATTCTAGACTTATTAAATAAATATTTAAATACTAATGGAATCTTTTAGCTACGGTACGGAAAGCTTGGGTTCCTTGAGATAATAATATTATTACTATTCTTGTGACTTGACGTTTTATTGCCTTTTATGTTAATTTAGTTATTTAGTCTTTGGGTTTGTATATGACATTATAATGTAAAATTGTCAATTGTTCAAAACAAAACTATGCTTTTGTGACATTGACTTCAATGTTCAATTCTTCAACTTTATACTTTCCATAAATTGAACGTATTATTCCATTGTACATTGCGTTGTTGGCTGGTACTTTGTAGTCTTAGTGGCTACTGACTGAGACATTTAAAAAAATCGAATGTACTCGAACTAATTAAGTGGAAAGAAATGCGTTGATTTTCTTTTAAAGGAATTCCATCTCAAGAGTTTTTTGATTATTTTGAAGAGCAATAATTAAATAATTAAAAGGAGTAACTCCCGACTTTCTGTCTCCAATTTTGTTTCAATCTTGGCCAAACTTGGTTTATAAGTAATTTGTTAAGAAAATATTTTTATTATGCTTTGGTTTTGGCCATTCTGACCTATGACATGTTGTTAAGAGTAAGGATCGGAAAATTTCTGGATTTTTGATAGTAATTCTCTTAGCCTTCATTACTAACAATGTACATATACATATGGTTAGAGTTAGAAGGTTTAACAATGTCATATTAGAACTTTTACTCCTGGTCAAGGGTTACTTGATTAAGATAACTAACTGCTTTTTACTAGAATATTTAAATACTATTATAGTAACAAATCTACTACACAGAGAGGTTTACGACATTTATTTAAACTCTCTATTATCAACATCTCTCCAGAAGCTTTTTTCAAGGATGGAAAACAAGGTTTGTGTACGATTAGCGAAACAGCCCAGATTTCGTAACATAAACAGAGCTAATAGATTCTAGTAAACATTGTTATTATTACGATTACCAGTATGGATTACATGTTTGCCACCTGGACTACAAAAGCACAATAATATGTTCATAAATCAATTTATCAATAAAAATTATAACAAATTTACACATTTAAAAAAAAATTAGCTAAAAAACGAAATGTAACATTTTCATAAATCACTTAATGGGTCAAATATAATCAAAATAATAATACTTGTGACTATACATGGCTTGGGTTGTAATTAAATGTTCTCATGGTGCCACACATCCATCCATCGAGGTTAAACTTTCAGTCTTCTGAAGATATCATCGTAATACTTGATACAAAGTTAAATACGCAGTTGATGAGAGTTAAGAGTACAAAGATAAGTGTTGGACTTAATGATATTATTGCATATGGTTCAAAACGTAATGGTTTTAGTTGGTAAGATATAATGTAAGGAGTGCTTGCTAAAATCCAAGATTAATTGGCTTTAAGAGTTTCATTAATTTTTCACTTATGTCCAGCACGAACCGGCCTTTTGACTCCGTCAGTCTGTGATGATGATGATAGTAAACGTAATAAATATATGTCAAAGAGTTAGAGTGGTATGATATCCAAAATGTAACGTAATATCAGAGATAGAGAGTATCAAATAATCATTATGTTTAATCCAGCTGGTTTAATTCTCAATGAAATTAGTTGAGAAATCTTTCTCATGCAATCGATAAATAAAAAATGGAACCAGACGTGACCTTAGATTTAGGTTAGCACGGGGCTAAGCTTTGATGATGTTATTACTAGTGGTTGTAGAATCATAACATAACAAAAGAGATAGGAAATAAGTTTTTGATGCACAAAGCTTCTTTTAAATTATGAAATTGGATTTATTTTAGATTCTTTTTTCTAATAAGATTTCTTTAATTTTTATTAATTAAGATTAGTCTGGCAATTGATGTCATACCATTTTTAATTAAATACCAGGACACACCCCCTTTTCACTACTTATATATATGGTATAACAATGCATCTATCTGTTGTGTAATTTTAAAGTAAAATGCTACGAAGAATAATGATAAAAGTGCTTTACAATGTAATATATTTAATAACAAATCCGATTTCCTGAAGTACTATGCTTTGATTATTTTCGATATCTGTAAGATTTTTTCTCTTTAAGTTTGTAAGTTAAACGTGCGAGAGTTAGATCAATTTAGTTTTAAATTTAATATTATAAACTTGAATAATATTACAATTATTTTAAAATACCTTCAAATAAATAATTTTAAAATGTCTTCAAAATATTATAACTCCAAATTAAATTTTCATTGCATGCATTTGTATTGCTTGCACTGATTTATTTCAGTTAAAGATTTTAACAATTTTAATAATTTTAAACTCCAGTAGTAACACAAATCCAATTAGAAGCCTCCAGTAGTAAGAACTGGCTTATTTACGACCAAAAGGTCGAGGTCGGAACCATGAAAGACCACCAAAATGGTTGCCTGCAATCATAAAGAGAATATTATATTTGCATGAATATAA
>JAQGAA010000491.1:0-22118 GCA_034696425.1 Isotoma viridis
AAATATTATATGATTATCATTCTACGATTTATATTTGCGATCGTATTGCAAAACCTTTATTTTTTGCTGAATTTTATAATTTTTGCAGCTCAGTAGTTATTTTTCAAAGTATAATTAACTTCACCTTTAGTCAAACTTAATATATTCAAAGTTAATACCTTTTAAACGAATAATAATTTGACATCTGCTTTTATGAACTTTGTTTGCTTTTTAACGACTTTTCTGCCAAAACAAATTAAAGTAATATTATTTACCGACTAACTAGGCTACAATTCATTCCATTACATTTACTTTAAAGTTAACCACACAGTCGATTTTGCAATCCAAATTCTACACACACAAATCTAAACTCTACAATAATCTGACATACTTTCTTATTTTTATTTACTATTGGGAATACACCACTATGCGTCTTTAACTCAAGACCACATAAACAAAAATATATAAATGAGATTAGCAATAGCCAATATGAACTTTGTAAATTAGTATACTACTACGAATGAATTAACATTACATTTAAAGCTCTATCTCTAAATCTCTATTGTACCGAAAAGTTAGTAAGGGTCAGAAGTATATTTTATGGACACTTATTAATCAAAAAAGACTGAATGATAATTTAAAGTGGAATGGCACGCGTTCTATCACTTCTAGTTATTTACAAAAAAAATCTCAGTAACACTCTTAGACTCTAATTGACACTTGCGACAGGCTCGTACTAAAATCATCTTTCACACTTCTGACTTAGGTCATAATATGTTACAATTAAGAAGAATTATAAACAAGGAATACAGCAGAATGATCTATAAACTCTATATAGACTACAGAATAGAAATATCCAATCCAGGTAGAGAGGAAGATCATATAATCTAGTATAAGCAATACAGACTTAAAAATGCCCCAGACTAGTAATAATTATCTACAGAGAGGGTTTACATTTAGAAATATTAGAATACAAGAAGTAAGCTGAAGATCTGTACTCGGAGTAGATTACTACTACTACAAGAACAAGATTTAAGTCAGGCCAAGTAACTTTTCTTCTATTTCCTTGGAGCAAGGCAGTCAACTCAAACTGAACTCAACGTGAAGTGAGTAGGTGTAAAGGAAAGTGCCTTCTTGTTTATGAGAAATGATTCTATATAGGAAAAAAAGAAAAAAAAGGTGAACTACATATGGAATAGAATATCAAAAGATGAAATATTACAGTACAGACAAAGATGATATTACTTTAGATTTAATACTATTATCTAAAAAATAAAATGTTCTTTCATGGTTGTACTTTTCTGAACCAGCAGTACAGTCAGATATGTTCTATTCTATTGAATAGGAAATTTTAAGTCTGTAGGTCTGTACATTGCAGTATAACCAATAATACAAAGAAGAATTAACATCATCAATTTAATTTGGGTCCACTTACATCTACTAGTCCTCTAGAACTTTTTATCGTCAGTATCACTTATTCTGAGACGGATAAATGCATCATAATGCATGACATGAGGATCATTTAATGACTAGAAATTGGCTAAAAAAACTCTTGGGATTCGGGATCATTGTAGCAACCTACGGACATATGATCCAAGATTCAATGACCATTCTTATTACACTTTAAAATGAGCCTAGATTATACTTTGTATCATTAAAACTCTTGGAGATTATAACACCGACAATATATAAGTACAAGGGTCGAGAATGTAATAAAAGTATCTTATTACACCATTACATGACAATCATTCTTCGCTTTATATTGTACTGTAATATGAGTAGCATAGTTGTTTGCATAAACTCCCCTTGCTGGCTTTGGATCCGATCTCCATTATGCATTATGTAACTAATGCAAATAATATTCATTCCGTTTTCAGATACTTGTGTCATCCGATTTTGGTCATGTTAATCTTCTTCGGTTATCGGTCAAGTTAATTGCGTGTGCTTTTTTTGGTTTTGAGAAAATTAAAATTATTCTAATGTTATAAATTCTATCCTGTGCACTAAGCAGGCGTTGTCAGAAACATTCCAGTACCCAAAACTGGAACAATGATAAACATTGAAGAATAAATGGTTCTTCTCATATACTATAAATGTTAACCATTTACAGTATATGGTTTATTCTGGTTCAAATACTTTTTTTACTGAAAGTGATGAATAGTTACTGACAGCATCTAGCAGGTTCAAAAAAGGACATCAAGCGAGGTGATACA
The DNA here is from genome assembly GCA_034696425.1 of Isotoma viridis. Lineage (NCBI taxonomy): Eukaryota > Metazoa > Arthropoda > Collembola > Entomobryomorpha > Isotomidae > Isotoma > Isotoma viridis. Next base: position 2,193 of record JAQGAA010000491.1, read on the forward strand.
TTCGAGATCACACAGAATCAAAATAAACCTACATGAAAGAAAGAAACCACAGCAAGAGTTAAATAAGGCATGACTCTAATAGCACAGTAAACGCATGCATATCAAGTATCTATAAAACCTTCACAACAGACCATAATTTCAAAAAAACACCTATATATTTTATGCCATAGTCGTATTACCACAGATTTTAAAATATTCCATAGCAAAGCAGATCATAAATGAATTCAAGAGAAACTCGATTAGCAATATAAATTCAAATTAGTTAAATTAAAAAGGCTTAAAAAGTTAAAGATTAAAGCAATTAAGTCGGTGTTTCCAATCTTAAGTACTTAAACTGAAAATAACTAAAGCCATACATGAACAATATAAACTAAAAACTACTTAATACCGATAAAAGAATTTATAACTCAATAGTCGACTTTTTTCAAATTCCTACCAGAGAATTTTATTCATGTGTCCACCATAATTTACACTGATTGATAAACTTCAATCATTTGTTTTAGCTTACTCGTCTTACATCTTTTCAGCGCTTCTGATGAATACGATTTTTATAAGTGTAATATTATTTAGATTTTATCTACAATGATAATAAATTGGCTACGAACTGACTTATTAATGAATGTTGGTATTGAATGGCGATTTAATTTACAAAATCTTAGTTGTTGACTTTGCCTTTTTACTTCTTTTGCCATTCTTCCCGTTCCTTGTTCTCTCTCATAACTTCTTCTAAGTAGGGTTTAAGGTAATAGTCATCCTGTATTGATAAAAACATATGAGTAAGTTTATGAATAATTATGAATGAATACAGATTAATATAACTTTACTCTTTACCTTGTCATACGTCATCCATTCTTCTTTTGGGAGGTAAACTTTTTGCATAGAACATTGAAAGGCTCGAATCATTCTGAAGTTTCTTTCATCAACTTCTTTTTGAGGGAGACGTCGGAGAGCTTCCACAACTTCGGGAGTCTCGTACAAGCAATCGTGGTATTTCAAACCTATAAACATAAAATTCAAAAACCACTTCAGTAAGCTTTAAACAAAAACCAAAGGGGCAAATTTTACTGGCTATCACCTAGAGATAAACTACTGTTAAATCTGAAATGTCGCCACACGATGAGGTAGAAAAACGTACTAAACCTAAATTCTTACGTAAAATATCACACACATAAAATATAAATACGCTAAACTGTTGTTTGTCCCTTCCGGCATAACATCCTCTGTAGCAGTAAGTAATGTAAGTAGTTGGATTGTAAGCATAGTATATGATAAAGGAATTATTTTGTTTGCTTATATAAATATCATAATAACTTTATAATCAAAGTTCAAACAAAATCTTAAAAATGTCAAATGTTAAAAAGGTGCTTTCATCTAATAAAGTCTTATGAAATTGTCTAATGTAATAAGACTTTCAAGATTTCACAACTTTATAAATGAATACACATGATAGTGCATTTTACTTCAAACATTCAACATTTAAAATTTGAAATTCACATTAACTTCATCACGTTGTTGATTCCGTCATCCGTGATTCGGCAAACTAATTCATAATTAAATGTAATAAAATTGATACTTCTCGTATCATTGCACATTGTTGATCGTATCTCAAAATCTCAATATAAATCAATAAGCACTTTCTGCGTTGACCTGTAGTGTCGTGGTTTTAATGATTGTTTTGGGAGTCTTATGATTGTCAATTACAGACAAAAACAATGAACATAAAGGCCTGCCAAAAACACTTATGATTTACCATAGCATGCACTTTTCAACAATCAACAATTACAAAACAATTGGATATAAATAAATCAACAAAACAATTACCATATTTATTGAATCCGGAGTAATTCCACGCCCATTTTCGCAAGGTTCCTATTTAAGAAAAACATTGATTTAAAATAAAAATAAAACTTCAAACTTACATAATTTCAAATTTGTAATTCATAATCTACACTTCACACTGTTCACACTTGTGATAATTGATTCCAAAGCGGTAAGAAAATACACTATTCCATTTTAATTACTTACCTAAGAAACCCTTTGGAGCAGTTGATGCCATTTTTTACGAAAACGCTTCGGAAATTTAATCCCGAGAAATTAGTTTTCTAAATCTGCAATAAAATTAAAAGGAGTCTTCCCGAACAAGATTTAAAGTCTGCTGCCAATGACAATAGATATTTCTCAGCTGACAGCTTTTCTTTTACTAAATAGTTTTATTTTTATCTTGGTAGAGGGTACACACTACTTACACTATTTTTTAGTCTTTAGTGCAGTTGCATCTTGCATGCTTTTTGGTTTCTTTCGTTTATCCTCGCCTTGTCTCAATAAAAAAGTCTTAATTTCCCCTTTCTTATTTAGACGGGTTGGATAATTCAGATTCTCACCGAAAAGTTAATTATGTTTGGATTATTGGATTTGTAAAAGAACTACCTAATTATAAGTAATTATCTATTATTTTCAAGGAAGTTTAATGCAGCATGGAATGGCCATTTTTTATAGTTTATAATAATTCGAAGGAAAACATCTGCTTAAATAATTTTAAAATCATTGACAGTACTTTTTTTTACAAATCACTAAAAGCATGACTACCTCGAGTACCGGTCGACGTCAATGATTTTAGAAAGAGGATGAAAGAACTTTAATCTGTTTTTATCAAATATAGATACATTAATACTGTCTTGATTTAGAAAGTAAAAAAATAGTTTTGGTGTGGATGTATTTGTTTTTTAGAGTTTAAACTTCATAGAGATTAGCCCTCCAAAAGGAATTTATGTCTGTATTATTCACCAAGAATATTTCAACTTTCAATTCCGTCAACAATTTAGTTGTTGTCAATTTTTCCTACAACTCATGTCGGGTAGGCAGGGAATTTTCGTAAAAATATTTCTTCTAAAAGTGTTTTTCTATCTTTGTGCATTTGTGAATAGCTAATAGGAATTAAATGATTTCCATGATTTTCATAAATTTAAGACACGATTTAATCGGCAACGTTAACAAGGTAAGACTAAAGATCCTGAAATATCCAAGGCTAAATTAGCATATTTAATCAAAAATGCATTTGTATTAATATAAATTTAAAACTGGTTTCCGTTAATCCGTCTTTAGATTGAATTCTGATGCTTTATGAGCCTTTCCTCAAATATGAGGACAAAGAACCCACCGAAACTATAAGCTAGCATCCATTTTTTACTAATACTGTAGTTTGTAACGGTACATTAAAACTCTATTGTATTGGTAGAAAGATCAGAGAGAGCATGAGTTCATGATGATGGATTAGAATTTATGAAATCCGATGCATCATGGAAATGGTCGTTTTTGTAAATTTTAAATCCATGTGGAAGAAGAGTTGAGTTTATGGTGTGAAATTTCATGAAAGTGGCAAAAAGTCTTGAACATTTCATTCAAATAGAAATTTAAGGCTTTTCAAAAAATCCAAGGACTATAAAAAAGTTCGTATCACAAATTGAGCTTTATTGCAGAACTTTGTTACAAATGCATACAAATATCATGAAGATTGTCATGTTACAAATAATATATATGTTTTTATATTCATAAGTACTATGCATAATGTATGGCAACAAATTAAACTTTTTTTTCAGTTATATTCTCATCTTTTATCAACACTTGTGACATTCATACTAATTTTCATACATTCTTTAAGCTGGCACACTATAAAACTTTATATAAAACTCACATTCAGTCATAAAAATCTATTTTACAATAATACACCCGTAACACTCAATCATAATCACCATTCAATCAAATATAGTTGACATTCATGGTCATTCTTCTCATAATAGCTCATTAGTTACTGGAAATAAAAGTAATTTATGTTTATTGTATGGGAAAATAAATAATCATTATCATTTCTGCTTATTCGTTCGTTCGTTTCGTATAATTTCCTTTCAACTCTTTTGGTCCTACGTTCCTGAATTTCCACTACTAAAAAGATTCTACAGGATATTTTGTTTAAAGAACGCATTTCATTTTAGAATCTTCTAATATGATTGAATAAAATATTTATCAAAGAAGCCTTAATCTTAAATAAAATAAACATTTTGTAAATCTTAAGAAAGTTCGGTGTTTTTTCTATTCTGGCCATTCAGGACAAAAAATTAGTAGTTATTATGGAGTAGTGTAGTGATTAGAACATTTATATAAAAATATTTTGACGAAACGCATAGCACCATTTAGGGATGCATTGATACACGTATTATCTTGTAAATAATTGCATATTTTAAGTACTTTGCAATGTATAAAAGAAAAAAAAACGAAAAATATAAGATGTAGAATACGAACATTTCAAAAAAATAAATAAATAATAATCTAAAAAAATGGATTGAAACACATTAAGCTGCTTTATCTGTACGTAAATTAACGTAGGTATAGTCAACTCTCCAAATATAGTATAGTAAAACTATGTTTGTCTCAAGTTTTCTTTCCTACTGTCATGAAGCTAGTTAAGGTCAAAGTCTAATCTTTTTTGTTAAACCAAGAATGAAGAAGTTGCATAGGGTCGAATTCTTGAAGAACTGACTTGGCTGTAGTAGTGGGAGGACTAGGAGTTGAAACACCGACCGAGCTGATTGTCGATGAACCATCTGCAACTTTGTCAAAAGACAAGAGTTGCGTGTTATCAGCGATAAACTGCGGCTTGTACTCCTTTACTTTAGATCTACCAGCAGTAATTACAACGATTTCTCCACTTCCATTAATTTCTTTAGAAAGGGCCGAGCTAGATGAGGAAGATGAATATTTACTGAATGGTCCGTTCATAGAAGTCTTGGTTTTTCTAGCATATACTGGGGCTTTCTTTTTGTAAGTTGGCATTGTGGGTAAACGTGGGAATTTGGTGGCTTTGGGTGTGGTTGCAGCTGTGGTTGTTGTTGTAGTACTTGATGTCGTTGTGCTTCTTGGGGTTGTTTCTATTGTTGTAGTAGTACCTTGTGTGGATGTCGTAGGTTTAGGTGTAGTGGTAGTCTTGATAGTTGTCGAGGTAGTTCTTCGTTCAGGTGCTTTAGTCTGAATTTCTTCATCTGTTTTTGAAACGGAAACTGAAACCGAGGTTGATGTCTTAAAGGACGCATCAGATGGAATGTTCTTGTTAGAGTTAAAAACAGGTCTGCGAATTTTCTTGGGGATATTTGCAGGGATTTCCATTCCCATGATATTGACTGTGGCAGGGATCTCGGACTCTTGGGATGATGATGCAGATGATGAGTCATCTTGATCAAGTTTACTAGAGTCAAGGATGTTGAACGAGTTAGGGATGACAGGAATAACAGGAACAATAGGAGCCGGTGGGACCATGTCTAAATCATCCAAATCAAAAGGTTCAGGTTCCTTTCCTTTTTGTAAGCGAATCTTTTTGAGATGATTTTCTGTATTCTCGACAACTTTCTCAACAATAATTGACTCTTCAGCACTTTCCTCAATCTCATCATCTCTATGATTGTGGTTATTGTGATGATTCTGCTGATCCAGAAGACTTTCAGTGGGTTCGAAAGGTTTCACAACGGAATTATGAGTTGTAGAAATGGTGACAGGTGTTGTTTTCACAGCATGCAAAACAGTTGGAGTTCTCTTTGTTGTTGAGGGGGCTGGAACGACAGATTGCTGGTTTGAGTTTGATTCTGAACCCCAGTAGTTCTCTGCCCGTGTCACTGACATGGGTGTAGTGCTGGTACTGGTACTGCTGATGCTTCCGGAAGGTCCTTTGTATCCTACAACAGTAAAGAGATATTCCTTATTTCCACCGACGGTAGGTTTTACTACGGCTACAGGGTTGAATTCAGATTTAGCTGCTACTATTTCACCCGAATAAAGGGGAGCATCGGAGACAGATCCCGGTTTAAGATTTCCAGGTTGAACAAGTTTTGTTGGCGTACCTGGTGCAATCGGACCCGGATGGTGATGATGGAACTGCTGCTGGTGAGGATGTCCTGGAATAGGATGCTTGGAAACAACATCCTTCGGCTGGAAGTACACGATATTTGGAATACGTGGGAATATCTCTGCTTCTCCTTGATAAACTTGGTGATGATATAATGGATGATTAGGACTTTGTCCATGATATCTCATTGGCGGTTGTCTAGCATTGTGAGGAGGAGGATAAGGTCTCTTAGGTCTTTGTTTATGGGCCAACAGCTTCCACAGAGACGGTCGTCCATAGCCTGAAGGCTGGGGTGGTGGTGGTGGATGCGGTCTTTGGGTGTATCCTCCTCCATGTCCATTCAAATGTCCAGGGGGTCCTTGAGGGATTCCAGTATGAGCTTGGGAGGAAGGACGACGATTTCTGCCTTCAGTCGCGAATCTTACTCGTTCTACCGAAGGGGGTGCATAATCATAAGTTGGGTCTCTATCAATTGGATTTCCGTAGTCAAGAGGTCTCCAAGCGTTCATGTTAGTAGGTGGAAGTCTCGGTGTCATCGGAGGAACAGCGGAATCTAGAAAAAAAATATATGTAGTTCATGTATGCACATTCAAAAATTCATTCAGATCTCTGGTAGATCCTAGATTAAATCAAAAGCTCTGTCTGTCTCTGATTCTTCTTTTTTGCTTTCTCCACTCGAGGCTCGAGTGTCTTTTATTACACAAGAGGGAACACAAAGAACTGTACAATTTAGTACATAGTGCAGCCATATATTTAGAAAATCACATCCTGAATGAGAAATTCTGACTGAGAGCTGATTGTAAATTTACTTTCTAAGACTTTTTTCCACGATGTAATCATAGTAGCATTATATTACATTAAACATGCCCTGTCCCTGTCTGTCCTTCCTGTCTATCTCTCTTTCGAGGTTAAGCTGTCTGTGATGCTGCGTGATGTAAAAAATTACATACTGAGGAACTCGAAAGAATAATATTTTCTACTTTCTTCAGTTAGCCTTTCATGAACCTCGTGGATATTTCAAACAAAATGTTTCAAGGTTTTATAAGGTCTTGAAGTTGGATTCAAAACAAATTGTTTCATGCCTCACCACTTATTTATTTGCAATAAATTTCTATGAATTATTTGCAGGGGCCCAAAACGTTTTATTTTAAAAAATGAAAAATAAAATGACGTTTTCTGATAGGAGATACAAAAGTGGTTTTTAATTATTTTATTAATTACTCCATTAACAAGACAACCACTTTCGAAAACCTAACATAACTTTCTTATACTCGCAAGCTATGCAGCATAATTAAATAACAACGTTTATGAACAAAACTTAAGAACTCTTTCCAAAAGAGTTATCTTTCCTGAGCCGAAGAACGTAAAAAGGGAAAGTTTAATACTTGGAGATTTATGTACAAGCTCAACTTTCTTTCCCAAACTAAACACTAATACTACTGCCTGCATAGATAGGTTTCCCTATGTAATATTATATTATGTAGTATGAAAACTTGCAAATTACTAGTATGCCAATAAACCATAATGTGCTCATAAGTCTGAGATGGAAATTGAATCTGTGATCTGGTGTATACAAGCAATTATCGTAAAAGAAAATTTATTATCTTATTAACATGCTCAACCTCCGTCGTAAATTACGTACGAAAATGGTTATTGAAAGGTGACACTGTAAATATACCATCCATAATAATACTAATAATAATAATAACAATGTTAGAAGAAAAACAAGCTTGTGACAGAATCTCATCATTTAGATTCAAAACCCTAATACTACGTTTGTACTACTAGGTAATAATAACTCTAGTGAATTATTGGATAAACACTGCTGACTATTGGGATGAGACACGATATGCAACTTGCTGACTAGAGAGAGGTGTTTATTATACACAACTTAAAAGATAACCAGATGCCAATCGGCCTATTGACCTCTAAAAACGAAATGCCAAAAATTTGTCTACACACTCGACACCCCTTCTATATTCCCAAGTCTCATATAAAAGAGTTTTGTTATTTTGCAAAGATCCCATTGCAAAAGATTCATAGAAAAGATGAATAAAATTAATAATCATGCATTAAACCTTGTTTAAACCACTATTAGAAGAGACAAAAAATCATGTCTTTCGTTTTCATTTCGTTTGACGAGTGAAATTATGAGTTTGCTCATTATCATAAAAAATATATTTTGCATGCAACCCAGACTCAAACCACATCACTGTTACTTCTGCCTATTCGAAATTCACATGGGGATGATTTGTGCTTTGTGCGTGAAAGGGTTAAAGTTATAGTTGATAATAGTTGATATGGAGTTGAAAGCAATTTTGCAAGGAAAGTGGTATCTCTTTCTGATTTTATAATGATGCTGATGGTTGGTTTTTGGTTTTTGAAGCACCTCAACCTCGTGTCATGTCTAAGTGGTAGAAAAGTAGAAATTCGTAAGAAAAAAATCTGTTTACATCTTTAAAACATGAGATTCCACATTATGGGGAAGTTTTCAACATTTCATTTGAATTTTATCGTAATAAATTATCAAGGATTTGAGAAAAAGAATAACTGCATTTTTCACACATGGGATGAATTTTAATAGAATTTTTAACTTTTGATCATAACAACCCCAATAGAGTGACTAACCCTGTTGGTCCGATGTCAAAAATGTTTAAATATGGTTTTGTTTTTTTTAGCTTTTTAACCCATTTAAAAGAATCAATTAATTCAAAATGCATCATCACAGATACACACTAACATGCTACATTTACTTACAATGAGTTGCTGCTGGTTGATGATGAAAATGGGGAACTCGATGATCCGCTCTTTGTTCATTATGGAATCTAAATCTCCTTGCCATCCGAGGTGGTCCAAAGGTCCATGGTGATCTAGGTCTTCGGAGATAAAATCCTGGCCATGGTCTTGGTCTATAGACTTGCTGAAATTCACGACGACCTATCCGATCATGTGCCACTGGAGGCCTAGGTCGAGGATGTCTTCGAACATACCGTCTATATATTCCAGCTTGAGTAAAATGTACTGTGAAGATGGTAAAGAGAGTGAACCAAAGGAACAGCTTCATCCTTCCGGGTCACTAGAACAACAAGACCACAAAAACTTGTCTTTCTCTAGGTCAATGTCACACAACTTTCCCCTTCCCACCTTCATTTTGCTTAATAAACATTACTACCACCACCACCATCACCACCAGCTCTTGACAGCATCTTGCCCAAAGGCCAAGCAAAGTAATAAGCAAAAGCAATAAGATATCTAGCTGAATGATATTAATGACGAATTTCATTCACTAACGAAATACCAACTAAGGTATGCATCATCAATAAAAGAATTCTCACAACAAAATGACCAATACATTGAAACAACCAAGACAAACAAGTTTGAATGCTACAAGGAAAAGGTAAGATCTAAAGTGTACTTAATAATTCAGTTCTTTTTACAAGAGTGAAGACAAACACTTAAAGTCAAGTAATAAGTAAACCTAGCCTGTTTCCTTTTAAAGAGTCAATGCCTTTTAGCCACAGTTTAATTTTTCATTTCATCAACAGATAGATCACAAAATATGTATACTAAGCAATTTAACCAGTTACATCCATTTTTGTACTTGTACTATGAACTTTTCTCAATACTGTATTACATGCGGCTATATGGCCCGTAGCCAGTAAAGCATTTAGGTATTAAAAAACTGCTTTTTTAAACAATCGAAAGCGGATCAGAGGATTTGATTATTCCAATTACTCCTCCTATTTCTACGCAAAATATAACTTTTTTACTCTCCTTTTCTCAAAACTTGAAATCACTTTCAATCACGTCATCCACCATCTAATTTTCTGGTTATTACAATCACTTTTTTAACAAATGGTGATATTACACTAACTAAAAGATAATATGAGAGTAGTAATAATAATAAAGGCAAGAATATTTATAACATTTATTCTGTAAACTAAATGACCTAATAAGAGATTTATTATCCTTCAGCTTCTCTCTCTCTCTCTGTCGTAGACAAAGTCTTTAGATTTTGTACAAAAGACCTTAGCCCGAGAGTTGGCTTTGCATTTGATTCTCATGGGTACTAGTGAAGTGATACGGTTTATAAGAATATTGCTTCACTATAGGTTTGATTTATTTGTGCAATTCGATTCGTCCACATTACAGCCTTTTCCTGATTTATTTCTTTCATTTGACTTTTTTACGCTCCATTTGGATAAATTACATTCACTCGGATTCTTCCAATAATAAGGTCCATCCCTCTCCTCTATTCATAACAAAATTTAATGTCGTCTTCTTCGTGAGAAGAGATTTTATCAAATGATTATTCTTCCAATTGTTCATGAAACATTATGCTATTCGTATATTGTGTGTCTTTATTCAAATCGTCGTATATGTTAAAGGAGATTGTAGATAAAAACTTTTAAATGAGACTACATCGTCTTTATAGTACATCACGAGAGAAAAAAAGTTATTACATTATTATTATTAAATGGAGCATCATATTGCTTTTTAAATTTTGAGTCTCTTATTATTATTGCAAATTACACGATGTTTGACCAAATTGTAAATGATACAAAAAGTATAATAATAATAATTGTGATTAGTATATGAAAAGAGGATAAAGTTAAAAGTAAATTATTTGCAAATTCACCTTTGACCCTTGACTTATTATCATTTTACACGAAAGATAGATGATGAGTATAATGCAATTTTTATTAAAGTTACGCTATGCTGAATTCTTAATTTAATTTTTGTATATTGAAAGATCAAATCATTATTGATTGCCTCAAAAGACTCAATTTTGTTTCAAAGTTCGTTGTTTTTCTTCGTGATTGAACAAATTCTAAAATGTTTTAGTTTGCATACTAATTTATTGTTTACTCTGTTATAGTTGGGATGATGGTAACTGATGTTTGGAAAGAATGTATTCAATTTAGATTTGATGTGCATACTTGTGTGTAGACGTCTTTTTTAGTATTTATTCTCCAAGTTTACAAAACTAAGCTCATGAGACTCATGACTGAAGACTTGAGTGAGACATTCGAAATTGATCTAAAAAGTTAGTTTTTTTGCTTAAGATCTCTGAACTTCAGTCAGTAAGTTTTGTAGTGTGTGTTTGTATCTTGCTTGTCTTGTCTCCTTCTACGTATATTTTTGCCCTTTCTTTCCTTGTTTTTAGATAGAGTTGTCTTTTTGATGCTACATTATGTATTCTGACGATGACAGCCACAACAGTCGGCAGTTGGTCTGTGTCATGATGTTGCTTATTGCAAAAGTGTTCAAGATTTCCCTTCATACTTGTGAATATTTGCATACAAAAGAACAAATGCTGTGGAAGATTAAGTTTATGATAAAAGAAATGAAGAAGGAAGGAAAGAAAAGGAAACTTATTTCTAAAAAGTAGGGAGAATAAGTAGAGACGAATGAAATACAATGGAATGCAATGAAATTCTAGGACTTCGAGAACCAAAACTTACTTTTTGAGACAGCAAAATGACAGAATAAAAATTGTAACTTTTTGTTTAAGATGCAGGAAAACTTAGAAAAGAAGCCTTGAATAGAAAAGTCTGAATTTTTTGCATTTACTTCATATCTGTCTCTGACACCCGTCAGTTCTGTATATGTCTGACTTTTCTAAATTATTTTTTTAGATGCAAAATCATTACTGCATTGATAAAACTTGATTTTATAGTTTGAACATTTCCTTTCTAAAAGTTTTTGATATAATAACATATGTATTCATACATGAAACTATCAAGACGGTATTTACAATTTAAGTATGAATTTAATCAATGCATCATTGGCTAAATTGAAATTCATAAATTTTAAATTTTATATTGTTCCAATGCCATAAAATTCAATCAAAGATTTCACCACTGTATACAAACCGTCATAAATATCAAACCATATAAGCAAGTGATATGATCCATGATAATGCTCTACTACTATCCATATTTGACAACTTGTTTAAATCTCATAAATAACGACCTAAATTAGGACGATTAACTCAATTTTTTAAACAACTACAACTGCTACAATTTACCACAGTCCTATAATAATAAAACCCGATATTATCTTTCAATCTTGCTTCATCCATCCTATACAAATGTTACCTAGTTCTTTTGGAAATTCAATACCAAAAATGTAACAACAATAATGTTTTTCACCTTTTGTGAAATGACAGTACCAATTTACAGAGTAAATTGATTCTATTTAATTCTTATTGAAATGTGTGACAAGAAAAGCAACGGTTTTAATCCAAGTGAGACTGTTACTCCCACACATAAGATTCAATCGTTCTTACTACACATTAGTATTACTTCAGCTGGTTTTAAATGCGTTATGCCTGAAAGAACTAAAACAGTACCACTGTACTGTCTAATAACAACTATAAATGAAGAAGCCTCATTTTACATTTAATTGGTCTTCTTAAGCCTTTCATACAAAACAGCAATAAAGTAGCAGCAGTAGTACCAAGTAGACTAATATTGTATGAAAATTGCCCCACACGCTCATTCAGTCTCATCTTCAGTCTGGCCTGGCCTAAGGACATTTGTTTATGCAAGGGAAATTATTGCAGTGATATTATTCCCTAAGAATTTGGTTCCTTGGTTAGTGTAACTAAAACACTAACATAAAAGTTAATTCTTGTCGTTATCAAGTAATGAATGTTTACAATTGTACATTTGTGAGAGCAATCAAATAGAATCTTTCCTTACTACTACTAGCCATTATTTGATCTGTCTGACTTGGTCTGCTTTTACAATTTGATACTCTCTATTATCAAGATTGAACTCTATTTCTTAGCTTCTGGTTCTGTCTTTATTGGTATTTATTTTAGAAATGTCTCTGAAAATAATACTCATGTCAGTTTCAGTTCGAGTTCGTTAAATAAACAAAGGAAATTGAGAAACGTTAAGTAAGTAAAAATCTCTTTTATAATGCATTTTTGCCTCTTGTTCTTCTTTCGTTTGTGTAATCTTGTACATATATAAAGACAATGTACATTCTTTTTCAAAGAGTATTTATCTTTCAATTGGATTGGACTTTGTCTTGTGGAAAAACAGTACAAAAAGCCACCTCAGACCTTTTGATACAAAAAGCTTCTAAGATGTCTTCTATAATATGAAAAATAGATTAGCTATTCGATTCTTCTTTTAATACTATGAGAGTGTAGTAGAGAGAAGGGGGGGATGTAAAGGGTTCAAGAGATAGAGGGGAGAGTTTTGACCTGGATCAATCTCTCGACAGGACGGGTGGGATCAAACAAGGAATTTTATATCATTTTTTGTACTAAAGTCAAACACAGTAATAATAATATCTTCTTATACTATAATCTATTGGAATCTATCTGGTATGAATGTAATGTAATAATATATTATACCCTAAAATTCAGCTAGATATCTTGAATATCACAAGACATGGTTAAGGTCTTATGATTGAGGATTTGGGATAAGTTGGTTAAGCCAACAAATAAATCTTTGTTACTTCCGCTGACTCCTCCGGAAAGGAAAAACTTATTTTTTCCCATCCATACAATTCCATTCCATTCCCTAAGATCTTTTTTTTTTTGGTTTTTGAAAAAATACTAGAAAGAAATGACTCTTCTTTCTCAAGTCAAAAGAACCTCAACAAGGAAAAAACTACTGACTACTGACTACACTATATACTCTTCTACCACATTACATTTATGTCAGAGAAGAAAAGACAGAGCCTTTTCTGCTCTGAAAGACATTAACCACAAAACAGGAGACTTTCTATTCGTACTTTAGTAGTCAACTACCAACTAACTAATACTAAACTGACTGGTAGTAGAAGTAGTAGTTGCATATTATACCTTTTAGATCTATACTAACTACTGACTACTAAGTATGAACCACTTTCGTTTCATAATACCTAAGTAATATCATCACAAGATATATAGATAGGTAGGTATATATGGAGTGGTTTGCATTGCAATGGAAAATAGCAATCGTTGGAAGAAGATTATTGGAATTCCTTTAGAAACTTAGTTGAGGTTTTTGTTCTTCGACTAAAGTCATTTCTATAATATGCTGGATGCCTGAATTCTGGACATTTAAACCAAAGAAGAAGAATAGTTCTTGTTCAACTTGCATATTATTTTCAAGCATAAATCTATCATTTCCGAGTTATTACTTTGAGGAATGAAAAGGATGGCTTCCTTGTCTCTTAAGTAATAGTAATGAAAACTCAGTGAGGCAAACCAGCCTTGAGAGTAAGTATAATAATAATAATGTCTTATGCAGATACTTTATATAAATTGTAGTAGCAGCAGGGGGTTCTTTTTATTCCTTGAAACCATCAATGCTTAAATAAAATATATATAGCTTTGTATTATAAAAGCATACCTGAATAATATTTCAGACCAAGGTAGTGATGATAAACCTACTCTTTTAGAAATATACATACAAATCAAACTTTAAATGACTTTCTACAAACAAGTAAAATCTGGATGGGATTCATAATGTGAGAGAAAGGAGCTAGAGAGTGAAAATAGAAAGAGAAGTTTAGAACTTTTTAATCTGCAAATAAAGAGGGAAGGTTTATTATGAATGTGACAAAGGATTAAGGGAAAGGACTTGGGAAAAATTCCCTAGGGACCTTTTATCACTTCACCTCAGTCACTACCACGGCACCACCAAAACTCATAAATGTTCTCATACTGTATCTTCTTTTTCACTAGAGTTAATAGTATTTCACATAAACTAAATTTCATTTACGACTCTGATGATGTCGTTGTCGTACTGGGTATTATAATTTTATTAGCCGTTTTTGCATTATAAATTTAACTTTAAGTAAATCCTAAATCTGAAGATGAGCTATGAGTTGAACCCTATGTGTATGTGAAGTCCCATACATCCCTAATATTATTATATATAACATCTTACTTTATTATACTCTCCATCTATTTCCATTTCCATCCTTTCACCACTCTCTCTCACTTTCTATCTTTCTCCTTAAGTGTAATCACATTAAATTATGAAGTGCCTTTCACAGATTCCTAAACTTGAAGAAAATGGAAAAGACCCTCCACTGCTACTACTACTACTTTCCTATCCCTACATTACACAACCGTACGGCAGCAGACTTTACTTAGATGTGGATTGAACACGAAATCATGAAAATCATCCTAGATAGTATTAGTACTAAGGTCCTTAGTACTTGAATGAAGCATTGGTTTGTTGCTTGGTGCATGATGGTGGTGGACTAAACTGGCTTTGCTGGACTGACAAAATATATTATTGGACTGGAGGCTAAAGTGTAATGCATTTTCCCATACATCTCTCTCAAAGCCCTTGTACTTTGACCTATCTGTCATCTTAAGCGAGAAGAGGGAGTCTTACACTATTCTCTCTTATGTTATATATCTTCAAGTGAATTTAATTTAGAATTCACTACTCTGAGCAAAACAGCCTTGGCAGGACGGTTAGCAAGTAATGGTCTTGAGTACTGATAACTCCAGAGTAGGTTTAAGTTACATGATGTTAAAATTCTAGCTTGTATAAGATTTTGGATCTTGCATTATTTGATCTGAATTTCCGAACATAACCCAACCTAGAGAGTAATATATGTTGCAAGGAGTGTATACAACTATTTGTATGTACCCATTCTGTTAAAATGTTAAAATGAAACGGAATATTATAACACTAACCTAACAACTTTCATTTTACTTGAATCTACAGAAATGGCATGTACACCATGAGGGAGGGTATCAATAACTTTCCTCCGTATTGAAAAAGCAACACTACCTACTTATCAAGCCAGATCCATGACACAACAGGAGCATAGAATTTGGATTATATTTCGATAGTCTCAATTCTCCGAATTTGTTTTTTCCATATGAGTGCTTTTACTCTCGAGTAAAAACTTGAGAGTTGCTTACTTATACTATAGTAAACCTATAAATATTATTTGAGCTGTTTCAGCTCTTAGTATGCCAAGGCTTGTTCTGTCTTTCAGCAGTTTACAAATGGCTGTATAAAAAGAAAAACTGTTTTTACTCAAGGATTTTTTACATCCTACGAACTCCTACCTATTTTGAACTCAAGGTAAGGTTAAGATATGTAATGTTGCGCTCTATTGATGCTGATATTCGTGTATAAACGTATGAATGTATGTATACGAGATGAGAAAAGAGTGTGTTGTTGGCAAAGTGGAATTTTCTTTTAACATCACAAAGAAAAAAAGGTTTTCTGGATCAATAGAAATGTAATGCGTTCATAAAATTCAAATGGAATGAAATTGAATAGGTAGATGTGATAGAAGGGGTATGGAATGGAGTCAGTGTTACTGGATTCAATAGGATGTACACCAGACTTCATTGAAAATATTTTCCATATTAAAAGACTTAAAAAAAGAACACACATACTATTTTGGATTTTGGATATAAAAAAGCTTTTGTGTTGTGTGTCGTATGTGTTATGTCATCCCATTGTAATTCCTATTACTATTTTGATATTATGTGCATTCCACCTTTTTGTGGTTATTTCACCTCCAAGCCAGAGAGAGATTCACTTTCTCCCTTACTTTCTTATATTCACAATAGGAAAAATACCAAGTGTAGTGTAATGTAATGTAATATCAAAGCATAATGTAAACTTTTTTCACGTAAGGTTTTTAGTATGAGCAAATTGATCTGTGTCGCTATAAGAGAGAAAGTCTCAAAAATGCATGTACTGCATCCGGTCGGTAGTAGTAGTGTATAGAGTAGAGATTCGTGTTCAATGACTGACATATCGTAGCAATTTACACAACATGGCATCTTGTTGGACCTGAACCAGTAGTAGTACCTATGGTCGCAGGAGTAACACCAGGAGTAAGTAATAGGTTTCATAAATATCTAGTAGTTTTGACTTTTTCTTGGCAATAAGTACAGCAAACCTAAGTTTCATGAAAGAAAAAAAAGTTGATTGAAAATGTCACGTCGTGTAACTTAGATCGTATGGGGTGACAAATGAGAGAGAACCTTTTTACTCCTGGAAACGATACTTCAACTTGGGGCTTTTAGTACACTAATATTAAAAACTAAATAGCTTATCGATTTAGATATAAAAAATTTAATTTTTATGAGATTTTAGTATTTGTACAGTAATGCGAGTAACTTGTACAGAAATTGGTTTTTTAGTATCTTGTATATATAAAACCTCTTATTTTCCAAAAAGCAATCCCGAAAAAGAAATTTAATTAAAACCAAGTATTTCTTATACTGACCTGATTTGCGTTAATCCAAATAAAACAAAAATCCTCTTGGTCTATCTTCTCTGAGTTTTCAAGCAGAAAAGAAGATTAATCTTACAATTCTTATCTTAAAATTTTTCTTCTCTCTAAGAATTTAACAAATGTTGTGTCTTCGGTATTTTTAAACAATTTTAAACAGTTTATAATAGTTTGTAGTAAATAAATTGCTTTTTAAGAACTTTACTGAAGATTCCTTATTAAAAACAAATAAACAGAAGAAAGTCACTGAAGAAGGAAGAAGGTAATCACTGAACGTGTGTCTCACACAAGATCAGAATGTGTAATGCCAGGGTATAAAGAGTAACGTTGAGACATTTTCGTCGTTGAGGTCCTCTTAGCTTTGCTCACCACTCACTGCCTTAGTCAGGTCAGAGATGCAAACTCTTACTCTTTCTTAGTCCTATGTGCTTTTTAGTTGTTGGGGTGCGTGCGGAAAGTAGACTTTGTGACATCAACTCTTTAAGAGAAGATCCGTACCGTGTAGATGCAGATTTTTACTATAATGCTTAAAGTTGTTCTTCCTCTCTTAAAGTTGATTCCGCTATATCTTGAAGACTTTTACTAGTTAAGCAAAAGATATTGAAGACAACGGCCTAAATGCCTCCCCAATAGAAAAGGGTACTCAATTCAAGAGAGATTGAGATAATATTATGCAGTATCAACACCAATACCAGTATCAACAATACAATATGCTTAGGGATGTAGCAAGTAGCAACAAAGATATCGACTTTTAGGGACTGAGTGGTACTGGTGTTAGTAGTAAATAGTTATGTTGCATGTGGATTCATTCATGCAGACACTATGATCATCATCATCATCATTCTATAAAATACCAAGCAGGTAAACACCTAAAAAAATAAGCACTTTGGTTGCAGCCAATATCTCTGGTAGTAGTTACAGAGTTTCTACAATACTTTTCCTAACCCACATCATCATCAGGATCATATTATTATTATTTTCATCATATTCATCATATTCATAGTCGAATGTGGACAAATGTCAAAAGCCATAGGGAACGAAAAACAAGATTGGAAGTTGACTGATATATGCAACATTTTCATTTATTGGATGAATTCAATAATCTTTCAAAGAAAGATGAACAAGATATTCATGGTATTATGTCTATCAAAAGAGTAACGTTGAGACATTTTCGTCGTTGAGGTCCTCTTAGCTTTGCTCACCACTCACTGCCTTAGTCAGGTCAGAGATGCAAACTCTTACTCTTTCTTAGTCCTATGTGCTTTTTAGTTGTTGGGGTGCGTGCGGAAAGTAGACTTTGTGACATCAACTCTTTAAGAGAAGATCCGTACCGTGTAGATGCAGATTTTTACTATAATGCTTAAAGTTGTTCTTCCTCTCTTAAAGTTGATTCCGCTATATCTTGAAGACTTTTACTAGTTAAGCAAAAGATATTGAAGACAACGGCCTAAATGCCTCCCCAATAGAAAAGGGTACTCAATTCAAGAGAGATTGAGATAATATTATGCAGTATCAACACCAATACCAGTATCAACAATACAATATGCTTAGGGATGTAGCAAGTAGCAACAAAGATATCGACTTTTAGGGACTGAGTGGTACTGGTGTTAGTAGTAAATAGTTATGTTGCATGTGGATTCATTCATGCAGACACTATGATCATCATCATCATCATTCTATAAAATACCAAGCAGGTAAACACCTAAAAAAATAAGCACTTTGGTTGCAGCCAATATCTCTGGTAGTAGTTACAGAGTTTCTACAATACTTTTCCTAACCCACATCATCATCAGGATCATATTATTATTATTTTCATCATATTCATCATATTCATAGTCGAATGTGGACAAATGTCAAAAGCCATAGGGAACGAAAAACAAGATTGGAAGTTGACTGATATATGCAACATTTTCATTTATTGGATGAATTCAATAATCTTTCAAAGAAAGATGAACAAGATATTCATGGTATTATGTCTATCAAAGAGATATCATGGTATGGGACTAAAAAACATTCCTTTTCACTAAAGAGTAAACCCTATTTTAAATGTTGACTTTCATACTTCTGCATACTAGTAGTCTGCTAGTGGTGGTAGCTTTATTAGATTTGAATATTCAAATAGGTAGTTGCAGTGGTCATAGGAGATAAAGGTTTAGAGGTGCAGCAGCTAGGAAATCTTGTAGTTCTTGTCAGGGGCAAGAAGTAAGTTTTAAGGCAAGGCTGCGATTCAACAAATTTCAACTTCTATTAAAGAGAAGAGCTTGCTAGAGCTAAACCTCAACCGGGTCAAACCACTTTCCTCTCGCAAGAAAACTAGCTATCATTATTATTATCCTTATTATTATGATTATTTTTTATTTTACTAGTTCGAGAAAGATTGGGTAGTGTGTGTGTGTGTTTGTGTGTATGTGTGTGCAGAACTTTAGTCTAATATTCCATCTTATTATTCACTGGTTTATCTTTATTACAAATATTATGAATTTGATTGGACTCTTATGGGCTTTGACTTGGACATATTTCAATAAGGGTTGATCTTCATGTTATGTTCATGGTGGTGGGGTAAAATTCTTATTGATGATCCTTGTTAAGCTTTTATAGCCAAAGAAGATGAAGATTCAACATCCGTTCCATTGTTTGTGGTCAATGTCAATAGTACCATAGTTGGACATATATAGTTGGAGTTGTCTTGATATTTAATAGATTTTTAACCAGATCTTTATTAGTTGCATTACCAGTCGGGCCAATTCCTTTTGTTAAATGTGTGTTTTTTAAACACGGACATTGTCTGTCTTCACAACTTTTTTATGAGA
>JAQGAA010000492.1:0-22076 GCA_034696425.1 Isotoma viridis
CCCTTAAGAGCGCAATGTTAATTTCAAAATGTATCTCCTCCTTCAATATTTCGAATTTAAATTTCAAACTTTCACCAAAATTATAGAAAATTCAGGGCTTTACGAATCCGTATCGTTTGGACCGAAATTTGGAAATTTGTAATACAAAATTAAATTTTAAAAATTTCAAAAACTTTTTCAAAAAAAAATTGTATACTACAAGTTCTCAAACGATAAGAGAAGCAATAGAAGCTCCAAAGGTCCATAACTTCAAGGTAAGAATCCTGTTTTTTTGTATTAAAAGAATTACAACATTACAAGGAAAACATAGCATTTATACTTGAGATTGCGAAATGTGCTTGTGTCATCAGTCATCAGCTTAGCAAGTAGCAGTTTTTCCTTCTCATTCTCATCAGGCAGGTTGAAATTTACTAGAAACAAATCAGACTTGTACAAGACATTATTGAAACTCTTAGTAATTTTTAGAGCATATTTTTAATTTCAAAATTTTAGCAGGATATTTTTTTACTGGATCAATTCTTTAGCTTTTTTTAAATAAAATTTTAAAAGTTCCGATAGGGCCTAACTAAAAAACAAAAAGTCAACTACAAATCTGTGTTTTGGTTTTACAGCTGAGTAGACAGTTCGGTCCCGGTTCCATTCTTTCTCATTTAGCTATTTTTAACTTTATGGGCTTCACTGGAAAACTTCCGGAACCAGAAGGCCGGGATTATCCCCCTCCTGAGGATTACAAAATACCCGATGTTCTGTTACTCATTAGTGGCAAAAGAAAATGTGGCAAAGATTATTTTGTAGACCTTCTACTAAAAAGGTATTTATGAGTAAAGAATAATTTTAGTGTACGTTTTTTTTAATGATTTTTACTTATAAAAAATTTTGAATTGCTAGACTTGATGCTGAGAAGACTGCCGTTATGAGGATTGCCGAACCAATTAAGTACTACTGGGCCCAAAAGCATGCCTTAGATTTTAATAAATTACTAGACACAAGTGCCTATAAGGAGCAACATCGATTTGAAATGGTGAAATGGAGTATTGAAGTCAGGTCGGAAAACGACGGATACTTTCCTGTTATGGCTATGACAATGGCCGAAGGTATTTAAAGCAGAACCAATAACCTTTAATGCAAATTGTGATGCAATTTTTAATAGATTCAAATGATTTCTTTGTATTTTAGCCAAAGAGAAGCCAATATGGATTTGTGTGGATGTTCGACATAAAACAGATTATTATTGGTTTATAAATAATTATCCGGGTAGAGTTAAAAGGGTTAGAATAACAGCTGATCAATCCGTGAGAATCGAAAGAGGTTGGAAATTTACTGAAGGGGTTGATGATGGTCCTTCGGAATGCAGTCTTGATAGTATAAACGATTGGAATTTGGTAGTTGAAAATAATGGAACTGATCCGGAGTCTATTCATAAGGATGTCAATACTGTTTTAGAATGGCTTGGTTGCAAAGTTTAATGCATTTATTTAAGGAAAATCGATTCCATTTTTGTAATGGAGAATGTTTTTTAATTTAATCATTGAATTTTTAAACTCTGCATTGTAAACTTGTAGATAAGCTTAAATTTATACCTTTTTAAACTTCTTGAAATTGATCATCTTTTAAAAACGTGTTATTCAATTTATCAAATAAACCTACAATTTGAAATAAAAGCGTATTTTATATTTTGTAAATAAAATTGTGTTTAAAAGTTCAATTTTCATTTAGCTTAATGTTCCTCGACTAAAATACATCTCGCATGTATTCTGCAAGTAGCAAGTACGATTAGTACGTCTTTTTATAGCAATCTAAAAAGCATTTTAAGCAATTGAATGCGAACTTGTCCAACGAATAATTTCGACAAATTAGTTTTTAGCAAACCGTAATAGTATGTGACTTTCCATGTTTCAAATCAATATCCAGAAAATGAGATATGGCATAACGAATTAGGAAAGATGCTAAGACGAGGAAATGATAAAGAGACTTACATGCTTTATGCATATACTTATTTATTAGGTAACGCATTGTACAAAGGGTGACATGAAATTCGAATTTCGAATTTAAGCATTAGTAAATCAGCGTCTGGGTCTGGATTTCATTGTATATATAATAGCAAAGAAGCCAAGATAAGTAATTTAATTGATCAGAACCTTGCTCTAAGGTCGAAATAGACCTCTTTAACCGTCTGATTCTGATTGCCTCTTACTCTACCCAACCCCATGCATGCTCAAAGATTAGAATAAAATTAAGCTTTCCTGTGCAGAAATTCAATCATAAGAACGTAATTGTAAATTAACAAAGGGGAACTATCCGAATCTTAATTACGATACTTCGGTTGTTCACCGAAGTATCATAAGTATGAGAATAGAAGATAAGAAGTTTGATACTTCGGTTGATTTACATACAAATTATTATGCGATATTATGCATTTATCGATTTATCATCATTGTTTGATGGAAAGTGAAGCGAATAAAAGCTTTTGCATTGTTGAACAAAGTAAAAATAGACTTTCATATACATAGTCAAGAAAACAGCCGCATAGAGTTTAAGACAAAGTATGATTTTCGAAAATCCCGGGTATTGACCAGAGAGTCTTTCCAGGCGGCAGAGGCAACACTCTGAACACTCGGCAACTTTACTCAAGTCAAGAAGAAGAAGGGAGATCAACAAAAAGTCAATTTTTTGGATTTCAATATAAATTTCGAAACTTTGTAATTGTTGGAAAGAAGAAATTAATCAACCCTATCGAATCAATTATGAATCGCCGTCGACGATATGAAGATACTGAAGGAGGTACGTTTACAAGTCACAATCTTGCAATCCATTTCTCTTATTTATTTTTGTCTTTTCGATTTTGTGTTTTGCATTTCACATTTATTTGCGCTCAATACAATACCCAGTCAGTATTAAATGGAAAATGTGCAATGCAAAATGTCAAATGTCATTCTCATTTACACATTATGTCATAAATTTTGTATGTTATGTTGTTTTTTTTTTGTGATTACCGATTCACAAATCACAAATGCACAATGCACAATGTGCAGTCAGTGTGCAGTGTGCAGTGTTGAATGTGCAATGAATGCAGAATTGCAGATTATTTTATTTTTTTATTATTTACAGTAAATCTAAAATTTATGTGTATAATTTAGGAGATCGTTACTTCAAACGAAGGCGTACTTCATCTTATAATGAAAAGAAGGAAGAAGATCCAATCAAGTTCCTCATTTTCGATGTAGGAGAAAAGGTATTAAATCAGTTTATTTTATTTAGTTCGTATACGATATCTACCTGATGCGATTAATATATAATTAGTCATTGAAGTGATTGAAGGTATGATTTATTTCCAAGAATGGTTTTTAATTTTTTCAGAATAAGGGCATGGTGGAAAGTGGAATCGAGGGTGTTGCCAAAGTATTAGAAGGGGACCTTGCAAACCAAAAACCTAAAATTCTTCAAACTCTCGTTGAAGTCGTTACAACTCTTCCGGAAAAATGTTCAGTTTATTCTACGCTTGCGGGTTTGTTGAATGCTAAAAATTACAACTTTGGTGGTGAGGTAAGTCAGGTTTTTGTGGTTAAAGCTCATGTCATGTTTTTGAAAGCGTTTTGAGTTTTAAATGAATGTTTTTACAGTTCGTGGAAACTCTAGTGAAGACGTTTAAAGAGTTCTTGCGGAATGGAAACTGGAGCAATGCCCAATACACTTTGAGGTTCATATCTGACCTTGTCAACTGTCATGTTGTGTCGGCGACGTCATTGCTTCAACTATATGACACTTTTATGGAGGGGGCGATTGACAGCAGTGTGCCTCAAGTATGACAAAAAAATCTATCTTATCAAATTAAAAAAACGGATTGAATTTGAGTACAGTAAAACTTTATTACTATGAATGAAATGAATACCCATTTTGTTGCTTTGTCCTGTAGGTACGTCGTGACTGGTTAGTTTATGCAATTCTTTACTGTCTTCCTTGTGTCGGACGTGAGCTGTATGAAAAAAAGGAACAAATCGTGGAGCGGTTGATGATCACTATTGATAATTATATGAAGAAACGGAAACGAACCCATATGGGAATGCTAAGAGTATGGATCTCTGATGAACCCCATCCACAGGAAGAGGTTATTATTCTATACTCTGTTGCTTGTTTTTATAAATAATTAATTACCAAGTATGAAATAAACCAGCCTTAATAACATATATTTTTGTATTTGCAGTATCTAGATTGTCTTTGGGCCCAAGTGGAAAAATTGAAATTAGATGGTTGGGTAGAGAAACACATAAACCGGCCTTATTTAACTTTTGATAGCGTTTTGTGTGAGGCTTTGCAACATAATTTGCAACAAATATCGTTGCCTCCACATCATGACGGAATGCGATATCCAATTCCCAGTGTTGTGTTTCGCATGTTTGATTACACAGATTGTCCGGAGGTAAGTCAAGATATTCATTCGAGTATTCTATCTATACGTATTAACGTATTCTACTTTGAAATGATGAATTCTGAAGAAAGAATCTAATCAATCATACAGTACTTTAACTATTTTGTTTCGTCTTTAGGGACCTAATGCCCCAGTTTTGCCAGGTGCGCATTCTATCGAACGATTTCTAATTGAAGAAGAGCTCAGAGACATTTTGAAAAAGTATCATCTGGAGCGAAGGGATTGGTAAGAACTACTTTAATAAATAAAAGTTCTCGTTGTACCGTTTTAAAAAATACAGTGGGTTGTAATCAAAAACATTTTACCTGTAGTGCCACCCATTTACTGGAATACCCACAGAACAATCGGGTTCCTTTGGAATATATGATTGTAGAAGTTTTGTTCGGAGAATTGTTTCGTTTGCCGACGCCAGAGTATCTTGAAATTTGCTATGGCTCTATTCTTATCGAATTATGCAAGAAACAGCCTGGTGTCATCCCTCAGGTAAATTTTTGTACTAAACAAATTGTATTGATTATATTTATGAATTTTTAAATGAACCGATTTTCGATTTTACCCAGGTCCTGGCACAGACTACTGAGTTGCTTTTCGACAGACTTGACACAATGAACGTGACTTGCATCGATCGGTTTGCTAATTGGTTTTCGTACCATTTGAGTAACTTTCAGTTTCGATGGAGCTGGGATGATTGGGTTTACTCCATGAATTTGGAACCTGAGCATCCTAAGCCAAAATTCATTTCTGAAGTTATCCAGAAGTGCATTCGGTAATAAATAAATAAGTATTCGAAGTAAATCAAGTGAAATTATTTTATGGAGTATCCTCTGAAAACAACAGTATGAATAAATGAATAATACGGATGTTTATTGTCTGTGATGTTTTCAGATTGTCTTACTATGAGCGAATGGTGGAGCATATACCCAAGCCATTTGAAACTCTGTTTCCAGCTAGAAGCACTGAGCCTCTCTACAAATTTTTTGAATCTGACAAAGGTAACTTAAATGTATTTTTAGCTTTCTTTCCTTCGGAATAATTAAACTAATGTAACATAATGCATGGTGAATAAGGATAATGCAATATATGCAAACAGCAATATTGGCAATATATATGACTGGTGATGTCGGTGGTCATGTTCAAATAGTCTTCACTAATAATATTAGGTAGTCAAAAATGATTCGGATATGGTATGGATGTAGAAATAAAACAAAACAGGGTTTATGATTAGATACCAATAAAATACAGCTACAGCAAACTTGAAGAAACGGAACCGGATAACTTAGAAGTTAAGAATGTATCCGCGAGTATCATTAATGTCTTGTGTAGCTTTCCTTCTGTAGATGTCTTTTTGAAAATTGTATTCTTTCCCGTAAACTCTTGACGGTTTTCTGCGTGGGTAGTACTTTTTGTCATTATCTAAAACATTAGCAATTCTGTAAGGCCGATCTCTGCCATTGTTAACTTCTTGTCGCTTTTCGTCATTGATGTAAGGGTTTTTATAGTTGTCTTTCTCCTGATACACATTTTGAATCGGTGGTTGTGGTGTTGATTGAAAGTTTGAAGAAGGTGGGTTTTGTTGCTCCAAGTTAACTTCGGCATTTTGAGGTGGATTTGTCACAAGAACTTGTTGCGCTAAATGATTCGGACCCGGAGTGTCCCTGATTCCATTTTGTGGAGTTTGTTGAAGAGGTGGTGGGATTGGTTGCTGTACTTGTATAGGATGTTGCGTTGGTGGCAGTGGTTGTGGTTGCCCAAAAGAAACAAGCGTAGGATCGTAGTTTGATTGGTTTGGAACTGCAAATGGTGAGATGATGTCCTGAATTGACTTTGGGAAATTCGGTGCTCCCGTTATTTGTTGACCAACTTGAACGGTAAATGGTGTAGGTCCTACTGGCTGAATTGGTACCATTACTATCGGCCTCTCTTGAACAAACTCTTCATTTGTACTTATCAATTGAGTTGGGTTAGTTGGGGGAAACTCTGGAACTGGAACATTTGGTTGTCTTTGTTGATGATAACCCATTTCTTGAAACTCTACTGGAATAGGATATGGTGTTCCATGGAAGTGGTTGCCATTATTTCTATCCTGCTCTTGAAAGTGATGCTGAATAGCAGTACTGTACAAGTCAATAAATTCTGGCGTGTACTGTCTGTTATTCTCTATAAGTACGCCAGGATATTGAGGATTGGTTTGTTCGTCTCCTCCTGTCGTAGAAATAGGTGCAATAGGCCGATATCGGTTATCATCATGGATTTCTAATCTATGATGTCCATTCGGTAATTCATGGTAAAACTTTGGGGTTCTTTGTGGTGGCATATGATTCATATGATTGCTTAAGTCATCTATTTGATTCTGATCATAAGATTGGAACTGCGCGTTGTGAGATTGCTCATAATAATTAGTTAATGGGTCTATTGGTGACGGTTGAAACATATAATCGTTGTTGAAACGAATAAATTCTGGAGGAGTAGGAACACTATGAGGAAGAGGATAAACCAGATACTGAAGGGCAGGTTGACCATTTGCATTCGAAATTCGACTAATTGTCCAATAAGCAGTAATGGTTTCTCCCTCATTTAGAAGATAGCAGTGACACCCACTGTCTTGGCGAGCATTTACACCACGGGCTTTGTCATCAAGCTCGGAAGCCACTCGAAGTTGCAATCCTCCATCCTTTGCAATGGCGAGAATACCAGAGACTACAGGGCCTTGACCATGTGGTAGATAAATTTCATTTGGTAGTTGAGACACAACTTGAGACATTTTGTCTACAAACTGAACTGTTGCGGATTGAATTGTTTTCCAAGTTTCTGGGAACAATATGGAATTTTTTTGTAAGTTGTTTCCTCTGTTTAACTCTTTAACAGCTGGCTCATTTTGGTTTGTGGCCCCTGCAGTGATGCTTTGGTATAAAGCCCGACGAAGATTCTTTAACCAAGATGTAGGCATCTTTTTAGCAACTTGCCTTTTTATAGGATGTTGGGCAGATGCTAAAATAGGATCTGTGTTATCATTATCAAAAGATTTTTTAGAACTCAATGAGCTTTTGAATGTATTTTTTTGTTTTTGATTTCGCAACTTAGTTGGTTCCCAATTTTCTTCAAAGTCAATAGAAATTTCGTTTGACAACGAACGATGTTCCGGCTTTAGGTTTTCGGTGTCATAGTCATCTTTGCGGAGGGGATTGTTTGACAATGATTTCTTTCCTACTAAAGACTTTTCACTTTCTGCATCTTCAAGCTCTAGGGAAATGACTTCTTCCAGCAACTTTGACTTCGATTTTGCCATTGCCTGTAACGAATCTCGTTTGAATTTAGAGTTCTCACCATACCTCGCAGATCCATTTCTAATTTCCGGGAACAGAATTCTTCCCGCAGTTGGTGGTTTAATCCGGGTTGTTTCCGGTGGTTCCGCAGTAGTAACTATGCCCGTAGAAACTGTTACAAATTTCGACCTCTTCTGAAGTATATCAGTTAAGGGTACTACAAGTCGGTAAATAATTGTTCTTGAAGTAGCAGTAGCCTTTTTTCCAGATTTCAATTCTTCATATTTGATCTTAGATGTACCATTCACAGCCGCACGTGCAGTTAAATTATGCGTCTGAAAATCTGACTTCATTACTTTCATATCCTCAATTCTAGAGGATGCCTGACCTTTCTCATCATTTTCTTTTGCACTAACACTATCAATCTTAGATGGTAAAGCTGCATATCCTGAAAATTGGTTTTGATTTGGTGAAATGTAACAGCATGGTGGAAGGTGAAACTGTGAAAAGTCTAGTGCACACATAACGCTTCCGAAGGTTGCTATCATCAGCGTCAAAATCTATAAGCAATCAAATAAAGCTCAATATAACTTAACTAAAATTTTGAATGATTACTTTTTCATTTTTATTATTCTTATTGGTCAATTTTAATTTTGAAAAAGCACAGATACTAAATCTTTGTCTTACCAATATTAAAAGTATCCGACGTGCCATAATGTCTGCATTGGCTTATCTGAATTCTAAGAAATAAAATGTGATCTTGTGATCAGTCTCAGAGTTCACATAATAAACGAACGATGATGGACATTTTCTTCAATCAGTTATCTTCTGCTTGTTGAGTAATTTTGAATGAAAAATTTTTTTAACCGCAGAATATTCAAGAAGGATAAATTTAGATTTGTAGCTGTAATCTTCCAAGTCTTCCAAGTTACTAAAGATAGAAATATAATAAGAAACTGTGGAGTTATAGGTTTAAAAGTAAGGAAGGACGCCGACGGACTTTAGTTTCTCTACTTGTGTTCTTGTCGAGGTAGACTGAATTCAAACAATAGCAAAATTCAGTAGTAAAAGTATAAGGCATTTGAATACATTCGTGAAGGAACACGACTGAAAGACAAGTTGTCGGCTTTAAAGACTGTTCAATTCATAAAATACTTTTAGGTATCTAAAACATTGGATCATGCATAGTTTTGTAAACATAATAATAGTACAAAGCATGATAATCTCTTTTCTTGACTTTGATTAAGAAGTAACAGTTTCAGGTGGCAGTACAACATCAAAATCCGCCACAATCATTACCAGTGCCACTATCACTTTTTATTAAAATGTTAAATTAGAAATGTCATAATAATAATACTAATAAGAGGCGCTTGCTCGCAATGCGTATCTAAGTTGATGAGATCACGAACATATATGCATACTAAGCCTTACTAACTTTGGTTTGCATTTCGATGTTGTTGTGGCTTGTTTCCTTATAATATGATTAACTTTTGTTGACTAGGTAAAGCCATACTGACTTACTTCGTCCTGACTAGACAGGTGAAAATAATTGAATGCATGCTTAGCTGATACACACATTAAATTAACCTGAGTTGAAGATAAAATTGATCTCGTCATTTATAAATGCCATTGTGTCACGCTATACTCACTTGTCAAGTTAAATTGCTGTATGGCAATAAGCAGTAGTTGCTTGAGATAAAGCATTAATAGAGATTTTTTACATTAGTTTTAATAGCCCATCAGCTACAACGTTTGGATTATTATGTCATTCAATATTTTGGTGGAGTTTCAGGTCAGCATTCTCATGTAATTTTTGAGAAATTTTCTTGAGTAAGACGTTGATTATTTTTGTGATCAACAGAGATATTATTTCACCTTAGAATTAAAACCTTCAAATTATTCAAGAATTTTCCTGTCAGTAACTAAAGGTCGTACTTACATTGAAAGATAAGCATCTATGTGTGGACCTTGCTGGCATTTGCGTGTATTTTTTACTAAGCCCATTATGAGCTTGATAATGAATCTTAGAATTTCGGAAGCAGGACTTGTTTATGATACGATGAATTGAGTGGCCTTATCGTGACCTGAAAATGGGTCAAAGACAACACTCACAGAATTTTACTTTAAATAGATAAGACACAAGATTGCAGAACAACAAATGCGAAAAGCCTACAGGGCAGTGCAGTTGTAGCAAAATAAAATGATTCAATAGTATTACAAAACTGCATTGTGTTGTGAAGGTGCTATAATATAATACTGCATTTACACCTAATTAATTACAAGGAAAATGTTAATTGGTATGATAATCACAAAAAGAATAGACTGGTTAAAACATACACATAAATTATATAAGGACAATTTTACTGTTTTTAAACTTCCTCTTTTTTAATAATTGGTGATAATTGCAGTTTAAGCTTTCCGGTTCCGGCCTAAGTATTTTAATAAATGCTAAATGTTAAACTTACTATTTAATATTTTTAAGAGTTGTGATTGTTGCTGAAGTCATGCTTTAACATTGTCGTCGTAGCGTATTAATTCACTTTCTATATTTTGTTGACACTCAACAGAAAGCACATTGCCGTTGTGGCTGTTGTGACAATCAGTTTCAGCGTTTTGTTACATTGTATACGGTTATTGTCTTAGCGTAGTCAAATACTTCAATTGGAGATCTGCGTCTTAAGATCTGTAATAAGTTCTACTGTTCATGTTCTACAGGAAGTTGTGATGGGCTGAAAAAATAAATGATTATAGTAAAGGCATATATATAATTAATTACTTTCATGGTGCATGAATGAATGAATGATTGAGAGCAAATGCTCATATAAGAAAATTACTATGACATGATGTGTAAGGTTGAATAGGATAGAAAATGTAATTGAATTAAAATCTATGAGACAAATAAGTAATTAGGACGTCTTTTGTTTTTTGTTCCACTGTCGTTACAGTTTAATTTTAAGATTTTCTCAATCTTGCGGCTCTCCTTAATTCAATTAGTCATACTCACTCAATTGTTGCTGTTTGTTTTAGAACTTAAAATCACGCAAATCTTCTAGCTAATAAAATGAGGTTGGCCTCTGCTCATTGACCTTCTTTTTCATTTTCTATTAAGCAATCACCTATTGCTTCAGATAATGCATATTTTGTATTGTTAATGCTCTTATTTTTTGCCCTTTTTTCAATTATGATTTAAATTGGTTTTTTAATATTTCACAGAGGCGAAAAATGTTGTTGGATGGTTGCAATCGAAACAGCTTCAAGCGGCATTTCGTGGTAAAGTGAGTGATGATGAAATCAGGGTTATTCTGAGTGAAGTTGCTAACCCGCTGGATGATGATGAAGCAACGCATAATCCAATCGCTATCGATGTCTTCTCGCAAACTGTCTTCATGTTGGGGTCAAAGAGTATCAGCCATTGTCAGCATGCGATCGTGAAGTATCAGGCGATTTTCAAAGTAAGAAGGAAGGATGCATAATCTTTAAAACGGACGCAACCTCTCGTATAATAAAATTTAAAACGTGTATTTATTTTCAGGACCTCGTTCCAAATGAAGATTCACAGCTATGCGTGCTAAAATCTGCGTACGATGTCTGGAAGAATGATACTCAGATGTTGGCTGTCTGTGTTGAGCTTCTATTGAAGTATCATGTAATTGAATGTGCCTCAGTCGCTAATTGGGTTTTCATGAAAGAGATGACTGGTGAATTTACACGGTAAGTAGGCACAGTCTTATGTAATAAGTTAAGAAACGCCAAGTTAACACTTGTAAAACAATATTCTTTCTAATAGGATTTACCTGTGGGAAATTCTCCACATGACGATTCGCAAAATGAACAAACATGTAGCAAAATTAAGCACGGAACTGGCCGAAGCTCGGGACAAACTTCGTAAGGCTGAGATGAACTCAAGTGACAGTGAGGCAGATGATGAAAATCCTAGTAAAGAAAAGGACAACAAAGATATCCCTACTGAGGAACAAGTGGATAAAATGGAAGAAAAACTTGAAGCTGCTCAGGCCGATCAGAAGAATCTCTTTTTGATCGTATTCCAGCGTTTCATCATGATTCTGTCAGAACATATTGCACGGTGTGATACGGATGGCAAATCTTTTAACACTTCTTGGTTTCGTTGGACTATTGGTCGATTGCAGCAAGTCTTCTCTCAGGTAATTATAAAAATTCACAAGATTCATATAATGATTGTGAAAGTCATTGTTATCTAATTTTTTTACTGTTGTTTTTTTTTTAAATTTTAGCATGCTGAGCAAGTTGCACAGTACAGCTCTACTTTGGAAACTCTGCTCTTCACTCAAGATTTGGATAAAAATATATTGGAAATATTTCATCAGTTCCAAGCACTGAAGGCCTGAGTTTCTAATTATTCATTTTTATTTTTGACTTAGGTCTGTTAAATATGTTAAATACCGACAGTGGATTAACTAAGGTCCGTAATTGGTAATTTAAGTGTATTTAAATTTACATATTAGGATGAAGCATGATGAAAGTAGTTTGTCTTTTTATTTATGAACGTTCAGGATGATTAAATAAATCGTTGTTATTGTTTAAGATTAAGATTTAATTCAAATTATTTATTTGATTATTATAAATCAACCATCATGCATTGATTAAAGCATTAAAGGAACATGATATATTTTAAACTTACATGCACTTATTCATTTAATTGGAAATCAAGTTGCAGGGAATGATATACTTACTTTTAATTTCCTAAATAAAATTAGCCATATTATGCAATTATGAAAATTGAGTTGATAAAGTCTTAAAAACGCACAATATTAGAATTTACGGTGATTATGGCACTTAGGTCATGATACAAATTCAGTTCGAGATTCTATCACTTTAGTAATTATGCCTTCTGGTGTTTGGCAATGAGCTTGAGAACATCATCAACATCATCCTTTGATCCAAGGAAAATTGGCTGTCTTTCGTGAATTTTTGTTGGCTGAATATCAAGAATTGGAACCTTTCCATTGCTCGCCACCCCTCCAGCATTTTCCATGATGAAGCTCATGGGGTTGCATTCATAGAGAAGCCTCAACTGTTTATTTTCATACTCAAATATAATTTACTGTGTCTTTTACATAAGCAACAGCAATTTTATTTTATTTCATAAAATTCATTACCTTTCCACTTGGAGCATCTTTAGTTGCAGGGTACATAAAAATACCTCCATATTTCAATGTACGGTGGACATCAGCAACCATTGATCCAATATATCGAGCTCCATACGGCTTTCCGTTCTACAAGTGATTTTTTAAGTTAAAACTGATGTCAGTTAAGTTAAATTACGAAGCCAATGTAATTGAAATCTTACGGGAGGATTTTTCTTAGATTCGACATATTCTTTAACAGCATCATCCCAACTATGGGCATATCCTTCATTAATGCTGTAGATTTTTCCTCGAGCTGGGACAGTCATGTTAGGGTCAGTCAAGATGAACTCTCCGATCGCCTAGAGTCAACAGTTTCAGAAATAATTCAATGACAATTTATTGCGAATCCGAAACGAAATTCTTATAATATGATTAACATACAGGATCAAGCATAAAACCATTAACTCCTTTTCCAGTACTCAAAACCAATGCCGTGGCTGAGCCGTAAAGGGCATATCCAGCTGCCACTAGCTGTCTACCGGTTTGCAACGCATCTTTAACCGTCGGAACACCGTCAGATAATCTCCTGTTTCAAAAGTAATTGCCAATTTAATAATCAATGCATATTATTTTTGGGATGCAAAACTTAATTCTAGCAATAATTAATATTTCATGATCTTACCTATAAATCCCAAAAATAGAGCCAATCGAGACAAGACAGTCAATATTTGATGAACCATCCAAAGGATCAAAGCAAATGATGTATTTTCCTTGTTTTTCCGTTTCAATCTATAAGGCAAGAAGTATTTTAAAGGGTTTAAGAGTTAAAATGTTTTGAATTTTAATTTTAGTCTTGTTTGTTAAAAAGTAGTTCATAATTTACTTCAATAACATCTTCATTTTCTTCGGATACAAGCATACAAGTGGTGAACGAGGATTTCATAAGGTTAATAAACAAGTCATTAGAAAGAACATCAAGCTTCTTTACTTCCTCTCCTTGAACATTTGTTTGTCCAGCGATTCCATATCTAAAAAAACATCATGTCACACGTGTAAGAAGAATTACTTATTTATTCCAAGGTTAAAATCTGTGATTTTATATAGTTCCTCAGGTCAGGGGTACTAAAACGGGTAATTCAATGCGATACTTAAATTTGAAAGCTGAAAGTACATAAACAAGTGTTTTTTTCAGTTATCATATGTAAATATATCTTTCCAATTTAAAATTCATTCCAATAGAAAAAAAAAAAATTGGCAGCTAGTCTCATATTCATATCTAATTCTAATAATTATATTACCTAACCTATAGTTTTCTATTTATTTTTAAATATATAAAGTATAAGCATAAAATAAAAGCATATTTGGCAAAAAATGAATTAAAGGTCATAGTCCAAATTCCATTAAATTGTTTTCAATACTATGTTTTCCAAATGAACGAATGCCTGTTTTTATCTTTAATTTTCAGTAATATAAAAATATAAAAATATTTAGCAAGCCTTTCGTATAGAATATTAAATATTCATTCACAATTATTCACTAATATTATATACTCATTGCTTTGCACGGAAACAGTGCTTATTTTAAACTTTTTTAATTATTAAGTAAAGTTTTGCATAGTACATTTACTTTTTGAATTAGATAAACTATAAAATCACTTAGGTCAATTTTTTGACAGTGGCTAGTTGAAAGTTCTCGTGCGATTCCTTAAAAACTGGTATTAATTTTTTCGCCCTTAAATATCATTGACACATTTGCTTATTTGTTGTCAAAATTATAAATGAAGTTTGTAGTTGATATATTATATATATTAACTTTGCTCGTATGCTGGATTCCTTCGCCTTCCCTACACTTACAGTTATATTAAATTAAGGGAAAGTGCATTTTGTAACAAAATCTAGTTTTTAAACTTTAAACTAATTAAAGCTAAACACAAAAATCCTGTTTAATTAAATAATTAAAATTTAAAACCATTTACCATCAACTATTGGAAACTTAATGAAACGAAACCTAAAATTATGAAACAAAATTATGAAACAGGGTTTTTAAATTTTCACCTATTCTATTATTAGCCAAAATAACTATATATTATAAGCTAAAAATTAAATCCTTGAAGAAAATAGAATGCACTGAAATCTTGTGGGTTTTTCTATCTAGTTAAAATTTTTCAATGGATTTAAAATAAAATTTCAGTGACACCTCGACCCATTCTAGAAACAAAAACTTTCAAACTTACAATTTAGCCAGACCAGCTTTCCTCACAGCAGATGAAATAGCTTTGACAGCCGCTTGAATAGTTGTCAATAACAAAGTCAAATCTCCAGTAGCGTCAGGAGCCCATTTCCGTTGCTCAGCCAGAACAAATCTGGTAAGGGTCATGCAATTTACATCAATAGCTTGTCCTGAACTCATTTTATCAATTTCTTTTTACAGTTTGATTTTGATTACCCTAATATAACTAATAAATGAGCATTTAAAAGCTGTATTAGCCATGTTGTTAGTTGAAAATGGGTTTCGTTTCGGTTTATTCCTAAAGGCATTATGTCTGAACATAAACTAAAAAAATTATAATTATCACGGTAGAATAGAAAAGATGCTAAAATATTTTGTTGTAAACTTTCTTGGCTTTCAAGCGTTTTCATTTGTTCAATTTAGTCATATTATTTGAGATTAGGAGAGAAGACTTTAAGGAGGGCGACTTCCACTCGAATACCATATCCTGCTAATTTAAAAACTTTAAATTAATTAAGTACAATATTTATTTCTCATATATCGCTAAAGTTTCTGCAAAATTAAAACACGATTCATACTCAATAGAGCATGTTTTCTTAAGCGAGAGTCTTATAAATTTTCATGATTTAATTTAGCTATTCTGAGATGTATATGGAAATGGAATGGAAATCTGAGCCTTTTATATATATACGCTTTCTTATGCAATGCAGATTAAAAAATAGTACCGACTCTACTGGATGAGTCGTATTGACATTCAGGTTTAAGTTTTGATAGATTTTAAATATAATTACTTAAATATAAAACTTAAATGGTTTACGAATTTCGACATTACGAGGGCAAAGCTGATTTAGGTGTTCGTATGTATTCTGAACTTACAACAGGTGATGCAGTAGATAAAAAGTTGAAAGTATGAATGAAGTGTAGTTTGAATTGAACAGTGACAGTTTGTAGTTGACTGAAACTGGAAACTTAAAAGTAAGCCAGTTTTTCACTGTCAACTATTTGGTTGTAGGTTGACAATTGACACATTGGATTATTTGTACAACTTGACAAATAAAAGGTAAAGTTCAGGGCAATCTGGGCTTGCATGATTTAGAATCATTTGTGCTATTTGATTAGTTGCTTTTATGATTCTCAGAAATAATTAAGTCATCATGTGTAAAACATAATATGCATAAACAATGTTTGATTTTGGTTGTTTAAATAATGCATAATCTTGAATTTAAATGTTTCAGCACTCCAGTCAGTGTCCTTAGCTAAATTTCTTAAAAATTGCAAGTTCTGTAACTGACGGAAATCTGCTAACCGACAAATTATACACAGGTTTCTCCCCTTTGACGTTTGACCCTACTTACTTTGGCGAGCAGAGCCGCCTCAGGCAGTGAGTGTGGCTTTACCTAGCCAACTACTTACTGCACTTATCTCGATGTCGTGTAACTACGCAGAAGGTCTTTCACCATATGAACATAAAGGAAAGCTAGGCATTCCAGAGGTAAGGAAAAAGACTTTCTGTGTTCTGAGAAAAATACAGATACTTTATAATTGAATTTGGGTGTGGATTGTAATAGTGGTTTTTTTACTCCCACTAGGTGTTTGATGACGACACCACAGTTGAACAGAAAGTTGAAAAGCTAGCGGAATGGATAAAGGCAGCTAAGCATGTTGTTGTCCACACTGGAGCTGGCATCTCAACTGCAGCAGGAATACCGGATTTCCGAGGCCCAAATGGTGTATGGACTCTTGAAGAAAAGGGCCTTAAACCTAATGTTAACATTTCATTTGATCTCGCAGCACCCACTGCTACTCATATGGGTTTATCTGCGCTTATCGAGTCAGGTGAATCTTAAAGTTTTGAATAACTTATGATTTTAACAGTAATCAGATTTGTAATTATTTTAAATTATTTAAAGGTCATGTTAAATATGTAATAAGTCAAAATATCGATGGCCTT
The DNA here is from genome assembly GCA_034696425.1 of Isotoma viridis. Taxonomy (NCBI): domain Eukaryota; kingdom Metazoa; phylum Arthropoda; class Collembola; order Entomobryomorpha; family Isotomidae; genus Isotoma; species Isotoma viridis. Next base: position 16,978 of record JAQGAA010000492.1, read on the forward strand.
CATTTACGTTCCGGATTAAAAAGAAGCAACATATCAGAACTGCACGGAAATATGTTCGTAGCTCAGTGCTCTTATTGTGAAAGGTAATTGTCACTTTTTACTGTAGTAGTAACGTTATTTATTGAAACTACAGGCTTCCATATTAGATTATTCTTACCAATAATTTCGTTTTCAGACAGTTCATTCAAGCCAAGTCAGTACCTACTGTGGGACAGAAAGAAATGGGACCTAGCTGCCTCTGGATCAAAGCTGGTGGTCGACCTTGCAGGGGAAAGCTTCAAGATAACATACTAGACTGGGAGCATAATCTTCCTGATCGTGATCTTGACATGGCCATGATGCATTCCACGTAAGGCACATTCGGCGCCCACAGGGATTAGACAAAGTTGTTAGCATGAATCAATTTGATTGCGTTTTATTTCACAGGTTAGCCGATCTGAGTATTTGTTTAGGTACAACGCTACAAATTGTTCCAGCTGGAAACCTACCACTTCGTGCCAAAAAGAATTCAGGCAAACTGGTTATTGTTAACCTTCAGCCAACAAAACATGTGAGTTGTAATGTTTATGTGCAAGTGTTTGTATAATCATACTTACTTAATACGTTTATTATTAATCTAACTCTGTTTTATATTTTAGAACAAAAAAGCCGACCTAGTTATTCACACTCAAGTTGATAAGGTGATAACTAAAGTAATGTCCATGCTCGGGATTTCGATCCCGTCATACACTCCAGATATTGATCCAACCCAAGTGCTTCGACGAAGTCTGGAAATGGGAGGGAAACAAAGAGTATTAGATTGGACGATTTCCGGTAAATGGCAAAATAGGAGTTTACTCATTTTACACTAGGGGTTACTAACTTGGAATGTCATATAATAAAACACATTTTCATGTAAATCATGCATAATTATTATAATATCGTGCAGCCTCATCAGTATCAAAACTAAAGAAAATGATCTCAGACCTAAAAGGCGATAAAGAAAAATCAATGAAGCCCAAAGTTGCAAAGAAACGTAGACGAGCTGAACGAGATGAAAATTCTAGCAGTGATGAGGCAGAAGTTCCAAAACCAAATCTCAAAATCAGTTTAAATGATAAGAGTACATTAGGAGAAACGCATGGGACAGCGTTAGACCTCACAACCAGTCATAATGCGGTTAAAGTAGAATCTCCAAAGCCAAGCTCAAGTGAAAAGCATGAAGTGCAAGTGACCATTAATGAGCCTATTCTTGCTGACTCTGATCCGAATGTACAAATTAAATTTGACAATGAGTCACGAGATTAACAATGGCATACGGAGTATGTTGAAATGAAATTATCTATGCATTAAATTTACAGGCTGTTTTATAAATAAGTTTTTATTAATTGTCATAAATCTGTAATTAAATTAATGACTGACCTATGCAAAAAGGACGGCGAGAATTACTTCCCTGCAACCGTGCATTCCCAAAAGGAAAAAATAAATGTTCAACTAATTCAATTCAACTAACTGCATTTGGAGTTTTAAGAAAATGAACTCGAATTTTAGAAACAAATTAACTTTGTCTGTAATCTGTAAACGTTGATCCATAAAGTTTGTTTTTCAAAATTTTCATCTTGGGGAGGTTTGTTTGGGATTGTAATAATAACGAAAGAATATGCAATAAATTTAACTATGCAATCTTATTGTTCAATGGATGGGTCATTTTATTACAATTCTTACCTAATTCTTTCATTTTCACTACCATAAGACAAGGCATCAAATGTTTTCAAAATAATCCTAAGTACAAGCAAAAGGCACGTGGAAAGGGAACTAGGAATACAATCGGTTCGTTTTGTTTGTATGTTTTATTTATATCATGTGAAAAAGGAATAGGAGCAGGTCACTCATGATGTCTTTTCATATTCATGGATAGTAAAAGTTTAAATGTTTAACAGCAAAACTTGAATTTGATATAAAACATTTCTAGCCTTTGCTGGTTTCATCTAGTTCCTACAAATTATCACCAATTACAACAAGCACGAACTGCCAAATAACCCGAACAACTTAGAAACCAGAAAATTCAAGTTATTCGTTAAGCATTATTATGCGTTCTATCATGAATGGACTTTGGCATCTAGAGAGTGTAATTAGTGCACACCTACCTGGGAAATCCTTTCCAATATCAAAGAATATAAAGATTCATAAATCATGATTATAACAAAAATTCTTGAATATTTTATGACATAAAGTATTCAAGAATTCATGTTGGGTTGTACAACGTCTGCAAATAACTCCAACTCCTCTAGAATCATTTTCCTTGTGCCCTTCTGTCCTTAGCAATGAAATAAAATAAAAAATCAATCAGTAATTTGATTGTGGCGTGATTGACTTGAAGCCTCAAACTCAACCCTCAGCCCCAACCTTTTAGTGTTTTTGCTTGTACTTGTAGCAATTTAATCAAGTAATCATGCATACCTTGCCTTGCACTGAAATGTTATGACCTTGAAAGTGAATTCTATTGATTTCCTACCTGCAACCTGCATCAATTTTTTAATATCTGGTTGACCATAGGACCATATCACAGTCTCAAAGTCTCAGCATTACTTTTTGGGTGAAATTATACTTTACATATTATGCATTAATTAGAATGTACACGCCCACTAATCTACAGACAACTGGATCATTATGCACATTTTTGCCAATCTCTTCTCAGTTTTATGACTACAGGTTTGCCATGGCCTATGATGCTATAAAGATAAAATCCAATCAAATGCTTTAATGCCTCTTCAAAAAATTGATTTTAAGGGTGTGTGTCTGATTTACATTGTGCTTCATAGTTTTTACCATCAACATCAACCCAAAAATGCTTCATTTTTATGCAACAAAATTATAAGACAGAACAAGTTAAATTTCTTATTCGCAGACTGCATTTTATTATATTTCAATGCACCAGTGTATTATTATACATATTTGCTAGGATGTCGACCCATTTGTCCACTAAAAATGTCTTACCAGATATTACCAGAGATCTTAATTACATTCGCTCCCCTTCTCATTTACAAATTTTTAATCGTTCTTCCTTTTTTTTGATTTTATCTTACGTATTATGCTTCAAAGATACACCAACTATACAAAACAAATTATCGATACATAAAAATGTTTGATATTATTGATTAATTAGCTTAGAAATATTTGAAGTTAAATGCAACAATCATCTGTATTTGTTCAACTCGCATTGCACTAGAACCATTAGAACTAATAATACAAGTAACTAGTAACTAGAACCGACTTGTAAAGCATTTTTTAACTATATTGAAGCTGACTACAAATTATAACAAAAGCTTTGCAGAAGATAAACTTATTAGGATACTGCTAGCCATTTATCATACTTTATCTAGGTTAATATACTGAATCGGTTGGCTTCTGGTTAGGTACGGACAAAAGTACAGAATATATATTAGTTGGAACTAAACAACTTTTCACTATTTTACTTCCAAAACACATTAAATCCTAAGAGTTCGTTTTCGTTTTTTTTTTGGTTTTTTGAAAATTACAAAAAGTACAAAATTATTCCATGTGAATCTTTTTATATATTATATTCTTACATACACATTTCATATTACTTTATGGAACATGCATCTATAAATTCGATTAATAATATCACTAACATTGTATCATATATGTATCACATTTGTAGATCAAGTTAAAGGCTTGGCAAAGGTTTGTTTGCGAAGATAAAAGCTATAACTGGTAAAGTCGTGGACATCGCAATGTACTAATACTTGAATTTATATTTAACCGGAAGCTGGAAATAAATCAATCAATTGATGTTGTAGGACGGATCGGTAAGTGGTAAGTTGATCAGTAAGGTCATAAAAATAATATGACAGTGACAGTAGTAGTAGTTGAAGTCCACAGGCACGTGTTTTATTTAGTGAGTAATCCTATTAATCCTATAATTATAGTCTAGTCCTAATGAAATGAATCTCCATCTTCTCCATCCAACCTCTCCAAGTCTCTACTGTCCTACGTTGCCCCATTTCTGTAAGAAACACAAAATAAAAACACGTTGCAGTCTCATTCTCCTCATTTACTTCTTAATTTGTAATTAAAATTAATTATCCTATAATAATGATATTCTGTATTTTTTCAGATTGACCAAGTAATGGAGTTTTAAACCCATAGTTTGTGGTACAGAGAACACGTTTCTTCGGTTGTGTACACCGCATCATTTTTTATCTTACGGATGTACGGATATAGACTCACCTCAGAATGAACCAAGAAATGCAGGCAATGCAGCAAACAGATTATTTGAGACTCATCGACACCGGATGCATATTTACTACATAGGTAGTTTTAAGCCAAAGGCATCGACCTTTTTGAAGGCCTTTGAAGAGCTGGAGCTGGAATTTGTACTAAAAGCGTTGTAACTCTTCGTTCCAGAATTCATCCCTTGTCCTTGTCTAAAATAAATAAACCACATTCATTAATTTAAAAACTAATTCCATACTAAAAAACTGAATTATAATAAGAATCGAATGCCAACATGCAAAGTACCCTCTGCCTCTAAAGATTTGAGTAAATTCCTTCAGCTTCACCGTTCACTTTTTGAGCGGCATTGGAGCAGTGTACACGCATCGACTTTTCTTCCACACCGTCTTCTCTGTATAATTCTCAGACACTTTTACTTTCATCAACGGGATTCCAGATTCATTTGAAGAATTTTAAAATTTTGACATCTCACATCACAAAGTGACTTATATAATTAAATATGTCTTCATCAACCAAATTGGCTCCTGCACTTAACCTCGGGGGAAGGTTTTGGAGGTTGCAGCAACAAGTTGGACAAAACATGAACTCTTTTTCGACTAAGGCTTCCGGTGTGTCTGCTTTTGGGTGAGTATGATGGAAGGAAACGGAGTATAATTACAGTTTTTTAGTATGGAATTAGTTTTTAAATTAATGAATGTGGTTTATTAAGTATCGTAGATGCTTTATGTGATCGTCTGAGTCGTCCGGTAGGTAGGTAGGTAGTTAGTTAAGTAGGTAATATCCTCGATAACTTTCAAAGGGATTAACCAATTCACTTCAAACTTGGTACACAGTCTCTAGTGACTCTATCTCAGGTCAAGTTC
>JAQGAA010000493.1:0-22073 GCA_034696425.1 Isotoma viridis
TATGTGGGATGAGTCGAGTTTTAGTAAATTGTTATAAGTATAAATATGATTTATGTCCCAAACTATTTGTGAGGAATGTTTTGAATGTACCTATAAACTATAATAATATTTACACTATTTAAAGCTGGTAATGAGTCGTTTAGTTAAAGTTAATATTTTGTAAATCAATTTAGAGCATGTATTGATAATCATGATTCATTCAGTTAGAATACGATGAGGATGTTGAAACCTAAAACTCTTTTTTCATAAATATTTCCCTAAACGTTCTATATTAACTTTATTACAAAATATTTAAGATTTAATTGGATGTTAAATTGATTGCACTGCATGTTGCTGAAATGTAAGTCGAAAGATGTTTTAAACAAGATTAAAACATTGGTAATAAATAATTATCTTTGATTCCTCACAAATATTGACTTCCAGACAAAAGTTTCGGTAAAACTCATCACGATTATTCTGATCAAGTAAAGAGGCTTAAAAATACAAGCTATTTAAAATTGCTCGTCATCGGTTGAAATGCAAATAAATTAATTTAGAATGTGACCCCACACACTCATACAAATAACTGCATATTGTTCATTTAGATCTATAAATGCCTTCTAAAAAGTGTACATGATTTGTAAACTGTCATTACTTTATCAGAATTATAATAAACCTCTTTCGCTTCTTTCAAAAGCAACCTTGTGTATATTATAGTAGATAGGGAAGAAGAGTGTCTATATTATGAATGAATCATGGTGACATGATGACAAAATCATAACACATACATCATTTACATACGGCACATGTCATATTTCGCCTACTTACTCATTGCATTTAATGGTATAAGTGCATGTTTAGCAAAGATTTAAATAGATAATAGTTAAAGCATAGTCACAGACTTTATTCTATATATTGCATCCGAAATAATTATAAGAATAAGATATTACGAGCAGTGCTTTTACTAATCTATGTATTCATTTAATTTCAAGGATTTAGAAAATAAATCAATGCGGATGCAAAACTTGGAAACGGGTGATATTTTCATTTTAAAATTGCAAATAACGTAAAATTTAAGAAAAACTGTAATTATGAATTAATAAATGTTAAATATAAATTTTTTCTGTAGCAAATGTAATTTATATTATAATTCTACATCCATGTCTGTGTTGCTGTTTATGGGTTTTCCCAAAGAATTAGCTCACTACATAAAAGACATTTAATTTAGGGATTTCCCAATTGCTTAACTTTTTGATGAATATTCTAACTTGATTTAAATAGCAAAGCCTTTCTTACATTATTTTTTCAAATTTGTAGACTCTGATTTGAAAGAAAACCTCAGAATTTTTAAACGAAGGTAAATATTACCTCTTGGATTTTTTGATTAATTTAGAAAAAAATTGATTTTGAATATTATTCTTAATTAAAATTTATTAATTGGAACTATTTAACTCATTCATAGCTCAAGTTAGAATTTACTGCGGTTTTCAGCTCTACACATCACAATTTTATTTTTATCTCTACTCTTTTAAACTATACAATCTAAAATTTTTTCAAATTGCATATAAACGAAAATCGACACTCACTCATACCAAATTCATGATTCATGATATAAAATATCAAAAGTTTTTGTCAAATATGATTCTTTTTTCCTCTTTTTCTAATAACCATTAACTTTGCTTAAAAATCCCTAACTCTACGAACTCTGCTACACATTTTTGTACGGTGTAAAGCAAATTACTATCATATGGAAATTCACTAATTGCTAAACAAAACCATTTCCCTAATAACAAACCCGTGTTTATTATTCCAACCTGAATCCACCCAACTGCATAACTAATTCAACACTAAAGTCTGTTAATGTCACGATTTGTTTACTTTTAAGGAGTTATTCCATCCTATTATCACATCACACATTATCCAACACCCATACTACGTATAGTAAAACCCCCACTAACACACACCATAAAGACACAAATAGACTTCAATAGAATTAACTAACATTATGCAAAGTTTGCTTATCTTTAGTAACAAGTTGTATATTTATTTTTGGAACTAACTCCTCAGAATTTCTTTTTAGCCAGAGTCGCAAATCATATGTGAACTCTATATTATATAATGCTGTATTTTCAGAGTAGAAGAGAAACAGATTTGTTTACTTAATTAATGTAAAAGTTAGTTAACTGAATATAGATAGTGTTTTGACAGGTGGTGGTACATGGTACTATTTTACGTTTTCATATGACTTCTTGAGTCCAGATTTGTTTTAAATAAACTCTTTACCCTTTGTGTATTACTCTCGAGTATGTGATCTAAATCACATATGTAGTTTGTATATTCGGACTGAGCTTGAAAGGAAACTAATCTTGATGATGCACAATAAGATTAGGAGAAACTAGAGCATGAAATTATAGCTTTTTTTAACAATGTCATATTTAGCTTTGAATGCTAGCTAAAATGTTGAACAAGTCAAGAAACAACTTAATACTCATACTTTAATAGAACATGAAAAATTAGTTCTCCCGAAAGTTTAATCAACTGCCACCGTCATAAATTGCATATAATTATTACTATTAGCCTTTATTTTTGCTTAGATAATTTTTAATATTGAACAAATTCCATGCAATAGCTAATAAAAATAATCCAACTGCAGCAACTAAACTAAAATACCTCAAATTAATCTCCCATTTCTCTTCCTTTAGATTTCTTAGAATCACAATTCCGACTAGAAGCCCTGCAATTCCTCCTCCAAGATGGGCAGGAACCTAAAACAAATGAATCATACTCTTGCATTAAAAATTAACAAATAAGCTATATTTATTACTTTGGAATATAAAATCAAGACTTACAGACGTCGTAAGATTTTTATAATCAAAATAAACAGCCATGCCAATATCAAAGGCTCCATATGCCACAAAAAATAGCACCCTCAACCAAGGGTATTTCATTTGAGGCCAATTCTGAAAAATTCAAAAGTGTATGAAAATCAGTACGTATTGCACCCTGAAGGGCAATTATAGACCCAAGTGCGAATGAATCCGAAACTCATTCAATTTTTTTGAGAAAAGTTGTTGAAAAACAACCTAACAATTTTTTACATTAAAACATCCTCTCATTCTACGCTTACCATGATGACAGTAGACATATGTGCAAAAATAAGAGCATAAGCCCCTGCAGATGCCCCTAAAAGACCAATCCTAGGAATAAAAACAGACGAGGCAAGAGAGCCGGCTAAACCACCAGCGAAATAAATAATTAAAACTCTCCACCATTTGTGAACCATTTCGAGTAAAATTCCTAATACAAGTTGCATAAGGACATTAAAAACTATGTGCATGTACCTGCAATCAACATAAATATTTAAAAATGTCATAAGTAAAATTAGAGAACATTTTACCCGTAGAAAAATTCATATTTTAAAAACCTTACTCACCCAGAATGCACAAACATGTAAGTAACAAATCTCCATAATTCACCACGTTTTTCTGGAACATAAATAAGGGATGACTTTTCTGGATTAGGTGTAGGTCCATATTTTTCTACAGTTAATCCCTCAGTTATGAACTCATTTGAGTGGTAAGCAAATATTGATAACTATAGGGAGGAGTGAGAATTCCAGTTTAACTTTTAAATTCGAAATTCTAAAGAATAATTAAAATCTGTAATGGATTTAAATTTAAATTTTAATTCCCTACCTGTATCGTACTAATAACAAACATGAAAATCGGTGGGGGCATACAACTATATTGGTCTGTGTAGGATAACTTTCGTCTACTTGCTAGTACATGGCTAGGTAGGATTAGAGATCTTGCGAAATCAAAAGCTCTTCTTTTTGCCTAGAATAAGAGAATAAAAATTGTTAATGGAAATATTTTTTTTAAATATTATTGAAGCATCAATGTTTTTAAAATTTACATAAAAATAATCAAAGTTTTAATAACTTTCCACCGCAAAAAAAAACCTCGAAAGTACCCTTACCCAAGTAACATATTCCATTCTGTCAAGCTTTCCATCGTGATTTGTATCAGCCTCATTGAACATCTTTTCAACTTCTGACTCTTTAACATTTGGAAAAGCTTTTTTGAATTCTTCCAATTCTATCTTTCCATCACCATCTTCGTCAACCTACAATTCAATTTTAAATTAAACTAGGTAACAAAAATGTAAGTTTAAAGTTAAAATGTAATTTAAAAATGTAAGTTTTCTTTAGTTGCAATCGATACCATTTAGGTAAAAGCAAAAGTAAATGTAATGTTTTCAACTGAGGTAAGTGGCTGAGTCTGGTTCCAGATATTTAATGATAATCAAACCCAACCCCTTACCGTTCCCATTCTTATGTCAAACTCTAATAATAAATTAACTTTCACACCTGGCTAAAAGAAACTTCCATTCCAAAAAGTTCCCGTCGTCTTCTGCTACTCAAATTGTTTGTAGTGTGTTCAATCGACGGTGCCATTATTACTTTCGTGTAATCCATTTTAACACTATTTCTTCATACCAACCCATTAAAATCCATCATCTATTGTTTCTTTAAAAACAATATGATTTCTAGTATGTGGGCTTTTTTATTGCTACATGATCACATTCGTATCGATTAAAGTTTTTTACCTATATTATTTCACAGTACGAGAACTGGGATATCTCAATTCATCATCAAAATCCCTAATTAATTTTAAGTTTCCAAATAACACTCAAACTCCATTGTATTCCAATGTTGGCAATCCCATATATACAGTATAGGACAATCCAATCCGTTAACTTTGAATTCCTCCGAATAGCTTTTCTATTGCACACTCAGTAACTCGCATTATTATAGTCGAGATAAAAGACCAAAATGTAATAGATATGCATCCTCCGAACCAATCACTGCACTGGATGAATTGAACAATTATTAAATTGTGACAATTTTATCCAAACAAAAATATCAACTTTTTAAAATTACTATAATTTCTCCTGGGCACAACGAACACACTTTGGTTACAATAATATAAAAGTATCAAAACAATTGAATGAATTTTATTAAAAATATTAAAAAATAACTACAAAAGTCAACCTCATCATTCGATGCAAAATAGTGGAAAACAGGTTTATTATATGGTTTCTACTTTGTTTGTGGTCACCACACAAACAAAGTAGGAACAGAATTTAAGTTTTGACTTGTTAAAAGCAGGTAATACACTCCTGCATGCAATTTACTCTACAGAATATCCGTGTTTTTGTGATTTTTTAACTTATTTAAAATACTTTGTGTGCAATTTTATGATTTTGAGAGTAGTGTGATGGCTTTAACTTTGGAATGTATTTGTTGTTCCTACTGATTTCGCATGAAATTCGTTGAATTTACTGTTGTACCGAGTATTACAGAGAATTTTTAAAGATTGTGATTAGTATTCTAGTCTGCATAAAATAGTGTGTAGTGTAGATGTATTTTTTCATGAGTAACTCTACATGTGAAGCATGTACCTTTATGAATTTTTTGCTTCGCTTGTTTCATAATTCATTGAAATTTGTAGTACGTTATAAAAATTTAAACAAATATTTATATATATACCGCTCATAAATAATTATAATAATTTAATCCGATAAGATAAATTTAAAAATATCAAATAATCCGTTTAATTTATCATATTCCCTGGAATTTTAATTGCTTTTTGTGTATTGTAACAGGTAATTTTAATTCAACGAAATGCCCCAACTTATTTAGAGTGTATGGAATGGAGTACGAGTGTCAGATTGTGAAATGAAAACTGCAAAAACTGTAAATTTAGCTGGACTTAAATGAAATGCACTCACATGTTTCTTTCAAAAATATTTAAACTTTCTACTTAACTTTTTTACATTTTAAAATTTATAACTTCACACCTTTATACAACACGAACAAATCAAACACTATATTAATACAACACAACCAGTTACATGCACCTAGCGCTACTTAAAAATTGCAACTGGTTGTATTGTGTAATAATGTATAACTTGTACAACAATTATTGTACTACAAGAAGCAAATTTAAGCAAAACTATTCACGAAATTTATATAGGTTTTATTAGACCTCGCCTTTATTTGCATACATACCTTAAAAATACAACATAAGTACGTATCTTAGTAAATGCATACAATAAGAAAGGCATGTTCTCCATGAACCTACACAGCAAAAAACTGTTATTATCAAGATAATTAATTTATTGTCATATTTATTACGTATTGTAATTCCAAGATGTGCGTTCGTGTGATAATGGGAGATACTGAAATTCTTCCTACAAATTTAATATTCGCTCTGTATAAATTGTTGCAATCAGAATCTCAAACATTAAATATTAAATTAAGTATTAAAATAGCTTTGTCACAATAATTCCTAAAAACTTAAAGTAAGTTTCAAAACTATTGACAAGATTTTTTATAAATCCGGAGGTTTCAAGACTTTACGATGATGATGATAATATTTTAAGACATTCAATCATAACGATGTAGAAAATAGCTTTTTTAAATGATTTAAAATAGGTTTAATATTCAATTTATACTGTCTCAAATCTACTACACAAACCTCTTCATCTCAATAGAGTTCAAGATATTATTATTTTATGCTTTTACTATTTTACTACTTACTATCATGATCCTTGTAAAAGAGATACAAAAATTCTTCTTCAACATAAAGGGTACCAGATTTAAAAGTAAAATTGACGGAGATTCAGATTTACTCATTTAGAGTACCCTTCAGTTGCAAGTATTGCTGGCTTTCACATTTAAGCAAATTAAAAAAATTTTTGTAAAATAGAATTAAGGAAGACATGACAAATACAATGTATTATCTTTGTATCCTTTTAGTAACAATAATATTTACTGTAGCACAAATAGTACACAAGAAGATTATTCAGAGTAAGTTTACCTCAATTTTATTTATGCATTTTTCAAAAGGACGAGTCAGCAAAGTCAGCAAATCAATCACACACATTGACATTAAACTTTATCTGGGTCGACTTTATGTAAATCTTTTATACGTGTTGTTGGCCTTCATGTTCAGATCAACAAGAACAGAAAACGTAATTTTTATTTGTATCTAATACAGAATTCAGAAACCTTAAACATTGCAATTCCTTGTGTTCTCTTAAAATGAGCAATAATGAAATTTCCTTTGTACAGATTATTCAGAATAAGTTCAAGTGCATTTTTCATGCACAAAGCACAATTTTTAGCATATCTATTTACACGATTGACTTTGCATTGGGCACGAATGTATGTGAACCACTCATGTCGTAAATCAATAAGCTATTGATTTGAATCTTTGTCTGGTTCGACTGTATTTACAACAAAAAATAAAAACATCAGCAGTAATTTCATCATAAGGTCTATTTTATAAACTTTTAAAACTGCAAATAAAAGCTGACCCCACTATCCTAGAAATTGTCAGTCTTTTTTTCAGAGGCCAGTAGTAAAGTAAACTAAAACTACATACATTTTAAATCAAGCCATACTTTTAAAATGCTTTGGCTTCTATTCATTATTGTTACCCCAACATTGGTTAATTGTAGCCCAACTAATGAAGGGGAAAGTCCGTTGCCAGACCTTGCAATAAAATTTTTGGAAACTATTCAGTTTCTGACAGGCACAAAGCTCGATTATTCACCTAGTTAGTTTTTTAAAAATTTGTGAAATTTAATCAGCTTTTTTATGTTTATATTCGGATTGAAAATTTTAATGTTTTTAATTGCAGAAGGAGAAGTACAAAAACAGACTGCAATCTTAAATGGGACGATTCAAGCTCTTGCTACAAAAGTGGACAACATTGGGCTGGCATTAACCAACTTGGATACAAAGATTTCCACAAAAGTGGACAACATTGGGCTGGCATTAACCAACTTGGATACAAAGATTGCGACATTAGACTCAAAGATTTCCACAAAAGTGGACAACCTGGATGCGAAAATTACCACAAAATTGGACAACCTGGATGCAAAGGTAAAAGTTGAAAATCCCATATCCGCTAACTTTTGTATGTTTTAACCGTGATATGCAATATATAATTTCAGTTAAACCTCTTCATTAACATGGTACAAAAAAACGTACCGTATATTAAGTAAATCTATGTCATTGTTTCCTTTCTAGCTTGACGTCCATATGCAGACCTTAAACAGCAAACTCGATATTGTCAAGGAGCAGCTGGATAACCACAACGAAAACACGAAAACACAGTTTGCTACTGTCGATATTAAGTTACATTGGATCATGGACCGCTTGAAGAATAAGACGAGAGCAGCAAATAAAACGTCGTTGGTCCTCACCCCTTTGTCTACAAACAATTTGATACGAAGATCCTGAGTTTTTATTAGAATATTTTTGCTAATTTTTTAAATTTTAATCTTTTTTTGTTTGTTCAATTGACAAGCTGCGAACTTTTTCTTCTATTTCTTTTAGAGCAAGATTTATCTACGAAGTGTAAGTTACAGCATCAAATTAATTTTTTTTAAAATCTTTTTAGTCTTTTTAAATTCATTTACTCATTTCATAGCAAGCAGAAGAGGCATAACGCATGGGGCTCTGAATTTTTTTTTTAATTCTCAGTTGTCGCTCTTTCATATCGTAACTTTCATATATCTTTAGTTTTGAAGTTATGTATCGGGCTCGTTCCTAAACAAACAATTAAACACATTTTAAAACGATTTACCAATAATTAATTAACAACTAAATCATTCATAATCATAAAATACTAAAACTTTCTACAATACTAAAGGAAAGCACGGTTGAGATGAGAATGCAGAAAGCAGAATATTAAATATTAACATTAAAAATATGTTATAATATTGAATATTTAAAAATATTATATTTCCAGTTTTTTTCATAATTCAATTTTAGTACTGGATGGCCACAAAAATTTCAAATAGGGTTTCCGCCTTTGCTGAATTTATTTTAATTTTGAAAGTTTCTTTGTTATACTTTTAAGGAAAAAAATTGGGATCTATTTATTTATTTAAAGGTACAAAATTCAAAGTATTTCAAAGAAGTTTCTTATGAAACTTAAGTAAAATTTAGAAAACACAGTATAAATTATTAATCATGATTTGCACTTATCACGTTTTTTTATAATTGACAGTAAAATAAAATACTTTACAAAAATAACTTTAAAAAACATAATTATTTTACTTGTGCCGTAACACCTCAAACTATAGTCATGGTTGTAGTTAGAATGAAATAATAATATAGTCAATTACAGTTTACGACTATTAGTTGACTTTCATACTTGTAGCAACAAGTCAATAAAAGACAATGAGAATTACTTACCAAGTATTTTTTTTATCTATTCTAAGAATTAATTATTACATATACAGTAGAATCACGAATCCCATCCCGTCACATTGTATTTTAGAAGATCAACAACTTTTGACTTAAAAATAATTGAAAGTAGCAACAACTTCAACTTTGTCTTATATAATGTAAACGACTACTGATTTCCAGTCATGAATCTTTAAGAGATTAATGAATTCTCTACCTAGTAGTAATAGTAGTAGTAAGTAAGTCTTTATTAGCTCTTATAGGATTGAATTCTCTACCTATTCAGTTAATACTTCCTCCATGATTAATTTTATTAGTTTAGTTTTTGATCACGCGTAAGATTTTTTCATTTTTAATTGAAACAAAGGGTAAATCAATTAGCTAATATTATGGGGGAATTGTTTATCAATAATTTTTCGGTACAACTTTGAAGAAAAAACAAATGCGATACCTCAAATTAAAAGTAGTTTTGCCTCTACCACTAATGTATGATAATAAAGTTAAAATTGCATACGGCTCAAGGTTACGTCTTACGCTCATAATCAAGTACAATTATTTTAATTCAATAGAAACAGAATGGACAAAGCCAAGCTTCACCACGTAGCCAAATAAACTTTAAGAAATCAAGCTCACTGATTGAGAATCTCTGCAACTTTTGTTCATT
Organism: Isotoma viridis; assembly: GCA_034696425.1. Taxonomy (NCBI): domain Eukaryota; kingdom Metazoa; phylum Arthropoda; class Collembola; order Entomobryomorpha; family Isotomidae; genus Isotoma; species Isotoma viridis. The sequence continues at coordinate 9,909 of JAQGAA010000493.1, forward strand.
TACGATTCATATGCATAAGTTAAATAATTTAGTGATGACAGGTTTTCCACTATTCCAAATGGTTGTATTTGGTGAAATTTACCTTGAAACGGATTGTGTGAATAAAAACACCCCCATTTTGTACAAAACTGTCAACACCATTTTTTTAACCATATTTTTTTTTCATAGTTTACTACGTTTAGTTCTTTTACTCATCCGAGTTTTTATTAATATTCACAAAGTTCATCATTTCGAAAGATTAAAACTGCATTTTGGTTCGAAATAAAAATAAAATAAATAAAAATCACAAAATAATATTCAATTTTTACATTTTATTCTCAAGCACTCTGAACACATTCCATCCAACAGAAAACAAAAATAATGTAACAAGAACAACTAAACTCACGTACCACAGATAATTCTCCCATTTTTCTAATTCTAAATTCCTTAGAACTAAAATCCCGACTAGAAATCCAGCTACACCCCCTCCAACATGGGCTATCACCTATAAATAAAATAGTTTAAAAGGTTATTAACTTAACATTAGTAATTAATTTAGCATATAATGCAAAACTTAGACTTACGGTTGTTCGCAGATGATGATAATCATAGTGAATGGCCATTCCACAATCATGAACCGCAAACAATGTGAATAGGAACACTCTAACCCATGGATATCTCATATTTGACCAATTCTGAAATTCAGAATCAAAGTATTCATACAAAAATTAAAATACATATTAAATTTTTTTTCAAATTAAGCCAATTGTGCAACATTTAGGTTACATATTTTGGAAAATTGATTATTACACTACAATACAACTATCTTCGCCCTACAAGGCTAGGTAGAAGCTACCCAACCGTGGTATAAATATAACTTGACGAAAGCAACTTCATAAACACACGATTTTTCTCAATACAATTCTGGGGTATGAATAATTTTAGCTTAAAATATACGATGTGACTACGAGTCCATTGAACTATTAAAACGAATTTAAAAAAACGTAGGTCTATTAATTTCTTTAAAATGTGACCACGGCCGAACTTAACGATTAAAAGTGTATAGTCTTTGACCAATTAAACCCATGTTACAAATACCAACTCTTACCAATGTGACAGTAGACATGTGAGCAAACATAAGAGCATAAACACCCCCAGACGCCCCAGCAAGTCCCATACCAGGGTTCACAATAGAATAGATCAGTGAACAAAATAAACCACCAGCAAAATAAATAATTAAAACTCTCCACCACCTGTGGACCATTTCCAGTAAAATTCCCAACACAAGCTGAATCGCCACATTATTGACTAGATGCATATATCTGTAAAAAATAACTCATGGTCAAAGGCTAAACTTAATCATCCCCCTTACTTTCAAGTTTATTCATTACGTTTTACATGTACTTACCCTGAATGTACAAACATGTAAGTGACATATCTCCATATTTCTATAGTTTTGTTTGGGAGAAATATTAATGCTGACTCTTTTGGAGCAGGCTTATACTTTTCCACGGAAATCCCTTTAGTCGAAAATTGGCTCGTGTAGTAAAAGAATATGGATAACTTTAAAAAAAACAATTAAAATGATTAACAAACTTATGAAATTCAAATGTTTTAAATCAAATTTCAATGTTTTTCAAAAACTGGACTTACCTCTAGTACCGTAATAATAAATATGAATACCGGTGGGGGTTTACAAGTATAAAGATCTGCATGAGACTTCCTCCTATGCTGCTCTGTGGTCGTCCTAGTCACAGGGATGACGGGATCGGGATCGGCTCTAAATCCCCTCATCGCCTTGTTCATGAAAAAGCCCTCCCATTTTTCCTGGGTCTCTTCTGTGCTCTCCCCTGTCCCAGTCATCAAAGAGCCCATATACCTCCTAGGTTTAATAGAAGTTTTGATTATCTTAGGCATCTCAGGCTTAATTGAGGTTTTGATGCTCTTAGGTATCTCATTTTAAAAAGATTGTGGGATATGGACTTACAATGATGATGATGATTCTGATTCTTGTTCTAATGCTAATGGAGATGCTAATGCTAATGCTGGTGCTAATGGTGATACTGCTCCTTTACAAAGTAAATGTTCTTCATTTTGAGGTAAAATTAAGAATCTTGCAAATTCATATGCTCGTCTAGTGATCTTAAAACAAAAACAACAAAAGTAAATCTTAAAATGCACTTTTACAATTTCTTAAGAATTTTAAAACAATTTAAATTATTTTTTGAAAATTCGGAGTTCGGACATAATTAAAATATGTTTCTCCATCAAGTGTCCCATCTGTATTTTGATTAGCATCATCAAACCTTCTCTCAATATCTTCGTCTTGTTTCATATGGAAAACGTTTTTCAATGTATCAAATTCAATTTCTTCAATATCGTCTTCTTCATCCTAGTGACAAAATGTTAAACAAATTAATCTAAACATTCACATTTACAAAAATGCATTAGCAATTTGGATTTGTTATTGCAAATTTAAAAAAATTTCAAAACACACACCTCCATATATCCCCTTCTTTTGGGTTCCTCTACAATAATTTTCTTTAATGCTTTCCTTTGCATTTTAAAATTTTGACTCGATTTCTTTATTGTTACTGTTACTTATATCGTTGTATCTTGTATTCCAATAGATATGATGTATTCAACCCTAATTGATGCGGCTCGTATCCCTTACAAAATTGTATTCCATTAACTAGCACTAGCAGTTGTGGGTTAGACAATCCTGTAATATAATTATAAAATATTTTAAAAATCAGTGTGTCAATTAATCAGATGGATACAAATTTTTATCAAACACAACGTTTGTCCAAAACTCTTTAACCCACTCAATCTCAAACAAATCGTAGTCAAACTCGAATCCTTAGCTTTTTATTGTACCACCACTACTACCTTCAAAAAATAAAAAACCGTTACAACGTTTTTCATAATTGCAAAACATAAATTATGTTCACCTTTAACAATTAACAAACATATTTAACCACATTTTAAATTAGTAAATTATATTCTAATAATGAGTGCAACAATTTACCCACTCTGCATTATTATAAAAATACTTGTTACTGACTGGACTGACTATTTGTACTAAAACCGACTTTTTAGGATTTTTATAATAGCTAAACATAATAAATTAATGAACGCTTCATGAATTTAAAAATGGTACTGGCTACAAATCTTATTGAAATTGTCAAATTGTAGCAAGTAAAGTAAAACCGCAAGATAAGTAAGACAAAACCGTAAGATCCGCAATTAATTTTAAACCTATTTTCTAAATGATTGAAATCTTCATGAATAATTGTATATTGTCTCGATTTTGTGAACTTGTGTAAACTATATTCTGGAATTTTTCCTTGAATAAACTACTTTGTTTATCATTTAAAAAAAAGTAAAGTAAAAGATATATAAATATTTTAGTTATGCTTGGTTTAGCCAGTCAAATGTAATGAATCGACATGAGAATGATATTTATGAAAAAAATTCAAAATATTTATTTATTGACAAAAACATATTATTCTCATTACTAATTGGAGTAAGTCATTTTTTGTTAAAAAAGTGGACAGCTATCAGATTAAACAAGTAAATTATTTAATGGTTCATCCGTTCAGCCATTCAGCTTGGTGGAAATAACCTTCAAAGATATACCTTCATGAATTTTAAGCCTGTATTACAAATTTTTATTAAAAATGTAAAGAAATGTTCATAAACTTTGCTAACTGAGTTCCAAAATATTAGTTTTGCAAAATTTAATTTAAACAATAATTAATTCCCTTGTAAAAAGTGAGATTGAATTATTCAATAATGCAAATTACTTTTTGTTGTAGCCCAAGAAAGTCGTCGGAGTTGTTAGCTCAAAACAAAAACAAGCACGTCCGAATAACTCAAGAACAAACGCTGATCTGACTTATTTCTTAATACTCTTTAACATACAATACGTTTTAGCAAAGGACAATCATACAAAAAACCATGATTTCTGCTATCAAAATCACAAAAAAACCTATTGTTCTATTCGATACTATTGGGTTGGGTTACATAAATTAACCGGCCGCAGAAAGAAAACCATTACAAACAACTGCTCAGTTAATTTATATGACTCGATTTGACCACCTCGTAATGGGGATTTGATTAGTTTAGATTTAAAAACCAAGCAGACAATTTAAATCTCAAGGCTAATACATAGAAAAGTTACTATTGATGTAACACAACCTTAATTGTAATATAATCTTAAATGATACATTCCATTTCAATACATTCACTGTCATTTCAAGCAACTAATATCATTTCAATTTAACATTCAATTTCATACAAATATAACTATGGCTTAATGTAAATAAATAGCTGTGCCTGTAAATCCAACTGTATAGTTACAATAATTGACAAAATAAAATTGAGATGTAATTATTAAGATGATAATGAATTAGATTATCAAGCTTAATTAATTTGTGTAATTTTGAGTATCTAATGAAAGGAAACACGTTTAGTATAAAATTCCCTTCATTTATATGTTTTAATTCAATCCCTTCATTTATTTGTGAGTTAGTAACGGATTCACTGAAAGCTCGAGAATAAAAAAGTTTTATCAAAATTTCCTCCTCTCAGACCGTTACTAACTCACAAATCATTAACATTCGAGAATGGAAAAACTTAAAACAACCCTTCATTTATTTTTTATTTTTATAGTTCAATGGATTTTTTTTGAAATTTGATTTCTTTTCATCAGGTTTTTTCTAAATTAAGGTAACATAAAATAAATTACAAAAAAAAACATTTATTTATTTTACTTGTCCCGTAACACCTCAAGAAACAATAGGAATTACTTACAAAGTATTTTTTTATTATGGGCTATTCTAAAGATAGGAATTAAATATTATACAGTAAAATGACGATGCATACAGCTATAATTTTTCGGCCCAACTTTAATGCAAAAAACCTGTGTTGCCTCAAATGAAAAGTATTTTTCCCCTTACCACCAACTCATGATAATAAATTTAAGATTTTATAAGGTTCAAGGTTACGTGTTACGTCTCCGCATCTTTTTTGCATTTAAGATTTATACGCATAAATTACAAAATTACATATGAACAAGTTTTCCAGTATATTCCAGATGGTTGTTGTATTTACAGGTGCAATATTTAAATATATCGAATTTTACTCTCTCGCCCATAAAAAAAAGACCTTGAGTAATGAAAGCGAATCAAAAACTTTAAAAATTAGACTAAAATTTAAAGATAATAGTCTACAACTATAATATAACAGTCTATAACTTCAATATATGAAATTAATGCATTTCATAAATATATTGAAGTTGTAGACTATTGTTGTAGATTTAAACTTGAAATCCTAATCAGGGCTTGGGTCATGTGGGAATAAAATAATATTATTTTTTTGATGAAACTCGACCAGAAATGCAACGGATTGTGTGAATAAAAGCAAAAACCCATCTTGTACAAAAGTGTCATTAGGAATTTGCTTACATGAATAAAACATTAATTATACCCATTGTTCACATAGTCGATCCAGCAAAAACTTTCAAATTGCACTTTAATTCAAAATTAAATAAAAATTAAATAAAAAACACAAACAAAATTCAGTTTTTATACTTTATTCTCAAGAGTTTCTTTTCTGAACACATTCCATCCAACAGCAAACAAAAACAATGTAGAAACTACAACTAAACTCGCGTACCACAGATAATTCTCCCATTTCTCTAATTCTAAATTCCTTAGAACTAAAATCCCAACTAGAAATCCAGCTACACCCCCTCCAACATGGGCAATCACCTATAAATAAAATAGTATAAGGTTAATTAAGTTATTATTTAACGCACTTAGTAACTTACTAACGTCAAGTTAACTAATTCAGTTTTTTTTATTAACATTAGCAAATCATTTAGGTTTTAATTCAAAACTTAGACTTACGGTTGTTTGTACAAGTTGATAATCATAGTGAATGGCCATTCCACAATCGTAAAATGCGTACAATGTGAACAGGAACACTCTCAGCCATGGATGTCTCATATTTGACCAATTCTAAAATTCAGAATGAAACATTAAACTTTAGAGTATGCTACATTTAGCTAATCCATTTGTTTGGATATTTAGATGTAATCATTTAATTAAAAAAGAAAGAATGTATTTTTGGAGATTTTGAAAAATTGATTTTATTGCACCCTACACCCCACGGAAGTCAAAACTTTTCACTTTGCCTTTCTCTGTATGACATGACTGTGTTACATGACTAGCTTTAACTTTTTACGGCACGACTGTGCGTCAATTGAAGTAAAAACACGAATTCGTAAAATCTGAGCTTAAATATAGATTCATCAGCCACTAAGTACTAAAACCGTAAATTATACTAAATTGATCGTTAGCATTTCAAAACACATATTATAACAAAAAACAACTCTTACCAATGTGACAGTAGACATGTGAGCAAACATAAGAGCATAAACACCCCCTGACGCCCCAGCCAGTCCCATAAGAGGGTTCACAATAGAATAAATAAGTGAACTAAATAAACCACCAGCGAAATAAATAATTAAAACTCTCCACCACCTGTGGACCATTTCAAGTAAAATTCCTAATACAAGCTGCATCCCTACATTATTGACTAGATGCATATACCTGCAATAATAAACACACAAGGTCAAAGGTTAAACTTAATCATCATCCCCCGTACTTTTAAGTCCATTCATTAAATGTACTTACCCTGAGTGAACAAACATGTAAGTGACATATCTCCATACTTCCTTACGTTTTTCTGGATGATAAATTAATCTTGATTCTGCTGGAGAAGGCCTGTACTTCTCCACGGAGATCCCTTGATTCAAAAACTGGTTTGTGTGGTAGAAGAATATAGACAACTTGAAAAAACAATAAATAAATAATTTTTTATAAAAATTAAAACATTTTAAAGCAAATTGGAATTTTTGTTTGAAAAAATGACTTACCTCTAGTAAAGTAATAATAACCATGAATACCGGTGGGGGTTTACAAGTATAAAGATCTGCATGGGACATTCTCCTAGTTTCGAGAGTTTTTTGTACATTTTGAGGTAAAATTAAGAATCTTGCAAATTTATATGCTCTTCTTGACATCTAAAATAAAAAACAAATAAAATTAAAAATTTCTAAATGCATTGTTTTAATGTTTAAGAATTTCAATAAAAAAGTTTTAAAAATTCTCACATAATTAAAATATTCTTCTCTATCAAGTTTCCCATCTTTATTTGCATCAGCGTCATCAAACATCCTTTCAACATCTTCATCCTTTTCCATAGGAAAAACATTTTTGAATTCACCAAGCTCAATTCCTCCGCTTCCATCTTTATCAACCTAGACACAATTTAAACAAACCAATTAGTATAAAAATTCACATTTTGCGAATCATTCATTAACAATTTGAACTTATTTATATTTATAAATTTTATAAAATATTTTTAAAACACACACCTTACTAAACGACCGTATTTTAAAAACTTCTCGTTTTCTTTGAAACCAACTTTTAGTATTACTGCTTTCCTCTACAGTTGGTGTCATCACAAGTGCTTTTAATGTTTCCTTTTCCATTTTAAAAGTTCAAAATTTTAACTCGATTTCTTTAATATTACTTAATTTCCCATTAACTAGCACTTGTTCTCTATTGAAGGGATGGATTATTCTGTAATTGTAATCAAGAAATATTTTTAAAGTTGTTGAATTCACTGTGCACTTGTTTGTTTTTCTCACGGGTGTAAAAATTTATATCAAAGACAAGATTTGTAACTCATAACCACTCACTCTCAAATAATTCATAGTCAAAACTCAAATCTTTTTATATTGTACCTTCAGACCGGAACAAAACAAATTGTCAACGTTTTTTTAAATTGCAAAATATAAATTATTTACACCTTTAACAAATTCATAAATGTGTTTAAACGTATTTTAAATTATATTCTAATGGCACTAATGATAATAATTTAAAATTGAAATACTTCTCATTATAGAAAGGCTTGCAACTGACTGGACTGTATTTGGATTTTTGATACAAGCTAAACTTTATAAATTCATGAACTCTTCATGAATTTAAAAATAGTACTAGCTACAAATGCTAATGAAATTGTAAAATTGTAGCAAGTAAAGTAAAGGATGTATAAAATTTTAGTCGTGAATGGTTTAGCCAGTCAAACGTAATGAGGTTGAGAGATACGTCATTTTGGTTAATAGTGGGCATATTAAACAGTTAAAATATTGAATGATTCATCCTTTCAGCCATTCAGCTGGGTGGAAATAACATCAAGGATGTACATTCATGAAACTTATGTTTGCATTGCAAATTGCAAATAATTTGATAAAGAATGAAAAAGAATGTTCATAAATTATGCTAATTGAGTTCCCAAAATTAATAAAAAGTCCTGAAGACTTCTTGTAAATGTTTCTTTAAAAAGTTGCTGGTAATCTTGCAAAATTTGAGTTAAGATATAAATCCTCTTGTACAAAAGTGAGATTCTATCCACATTTTTTATAAACGTAGCAAATTTAGCACTCAAACTAAATTTTGTCTTATAAATATTAAATGCAGTTGCAAAAACCTTGTAAAAAGAATTGAGATGGGAAAACCACATAAATCACCCACTCTATTTTACTACGAATGAAATAACATTATCACTGTTATGTTGTGGCTGTGGGTAAGTGTTACCAAATAAGAAGAAATGTTAGAACCAACACCTAACTCAATAATACCACTTCCTAATAAAACAAAATTATTGACGTCTTTTGTCTTTAAAGAGGTTAAATCGATCACGTCTTAATTATTATCAAATACCACTTGCACCAACTATGAACAACACGAACATAGTAAATTATTTAAATTTTAAAAAATTTCCTATTTCATTTTAAGAAGGAAATACGGTTTTATGGGAAGTTACTTTCTTAAGAGTTTTTCAAAACTATTACTTCTTTAAATGCAATAGATTACGTGTTAACATATAATCAGAGGAATTCTACTGCGAATAAATAATTCAGTGCTTGTGTAATTGCTAACGGAAAGAATACTTGGTTTCAAAATCCTGTAAAATTTGCTAAACCTTAGGGTTTATCATTTACAAACAAATAACTTCCTAAAAATTACAAAATCTCTTTACAACAAAATCAAGTCTATACTAATTAATTAAAGAAACACACAAAATCTAAACTAAAGCAGCTTGTCCTGTTTGACTACTCTTAATTAACTCAAGGTTATTGCATTCAAGGTTCAAAATCCAGCCGATATCACAAACGATATGCAAAGAAGATAAAATTAACCAAAATAAAAATAAGCAATTTATTTTTAAAAATTTAATAAATTTACCACTGCCAGTATTAAAAACTCGACTTTTTTACAATCAAATTTTAAACATCGTACATTGCTGGCACAGATGATGTAGAGTAGAAGAATAGAAATGGTTTAGTTTTTTGCCTTTTTTGCCTATGCCAAAATCAAGACCACATGTGATCAGTTTAGTCAGAGTTAAAAAGTAATAAAAAATCCAGTGTTAAAACTAAAACACATGTTTCATCCTTTATTAATGCCCTTTGGAGTAATTTGTATAAATAAATCCTGTTCAATCTACACAACTCTTTTGATAAACAAATCCATGTGTCTCATATTCTGTCATATGTTTATTTGAATATTGCAAATTTCTCATGAAATTTAAACACTCATTTTGATATCAATTTACAATAACTTATACACTCCGGTTAGGCATTACACATTAAAATTAAAAATACATTAAAAATAGTAAAATAAATAATAAGTCTTTACCTCGCAAAAACTAACACCTAGGAATTAAAAATTCACTAATGTCAGTTTTGATAGAATAAATTCAAATCCAAAAACTCTCTTCCCCTTGAAGACGCTCTTGACCTTTGGCCTTGTGTCAAATACACATCTGGACTTTCCATCCCCAACATGACAGCAGCGACTGCTGACATCATCAGCTGATTACATTTTCCACAACAAAAACTCATTATTAAATTCAAAATTTTCAAAACATAAACAATCAGCTAATTTAAAATTTCAATTTATTTTTTAAAATCTTACATAAATCAAAATGAATGGAGAAATCAACAAAAATAAAACCAACATTTTCTCACAAAAAACAACAAATGTGGGAACTTTAGTGAAACTGAAAACTTTCTAAACAAAAAACCTATTCTACTTTAGTCACTCGACAATAACACACACTGTACGCACTACTACTGACAACTAAAATAGAAAATACTTTGAGAGTTGGGTTGAAACTAGTTAGAATACAAAATTGCGAATGCATCGGACTATGACAGGAAGCTAATAATATTCTAACTACAGATATAAAGAGTAACATTTTCTAATAGATGGGATGAAACCTTTTTTGCATGTATCCATTACATTCCTTTTTAAGGCTTACAAGGTCAAAGTGCAGCTGCTAAGTAGGATTTTTATACCCACTGTTTTCAGCATATTATGATATTTAGTTACGTAATTTTATATAACTACACATATAACAGGTACGTTCATTCTTAACAGCAACAGGTAGTTGGTTAAAGATGCACGTGTTTCTGTTCTTTTAAATTGGTCAGGGTTTCTCTTACCTGTTCAAATGCAGAAGATCGAATGTCAACTAGTTACAATCTTACAATTTACTGTAATGTTGAATTGCTTACTAATGTTATTTAAGTTGTATTATTTATCATAAGTCATTTGTACATTTGTATGTATACTGGTTGACCTTGTAATTGTAGTAGTAAACCTGTATATAATTTTAGTAATGATTATGTGTACAAATCTTGGCTGTCAAATTTAACTCAGCTCATTTCCTTAAATTATTCAGTAATTACAAGAAAATCTGAATATAAAAGAAATTAGGAAGGCAGTTAAGATATTTTTTACTAAATTTTCTACGCTGGTTATAACAGGTAACAATAATGGAAGGAATGAATTAAGCTATGCGATTTACTGAAATAAATGTTTCGGAGAATTTTTACACATTAAATCATTAGGAAATTTAGAAAATTAAAATCAGGACATTTACTTTAAAAAAATTAAATAAATCTAATAAAGAAAGTTCTAAATGGTTCTTCTTTTATATCAAACTTAAATGAAAGATATAATTAGTAATGATATCAATATCGAAAACGATAGTTACTAAACTCAGGCTACAGACAAATGTTTGGAAAAGGTTGAACCCCGTTGAGATAATATGAACTCAAGAATACAGGATTACTTGGGGAGTCTAATTATAGACGAACATGATTCTGAGAAATTCAAATAAAAAATAGTTTTGCATTTTTACACAATGTCGGTCTGTCATATATTATTTGGATGGGTTAGTCAGATCCTTCATTTCTTCACAACTAAACCGAAGTAACTAAACAAATGCTTCATCACAAATGTTATTTTTTAATATTTAATAATTTTTTAATAAAAAATAAGCATTTTCAGCATGGATGCTTAACTAGGTTCTTTAAGGGTCATAACCCTTAAAACTATGAACTTCGGTATTCTAAAAGACATTAGCTTTCCAACAATGATACCCCATTTTTCATATTTTATCGTATAGCATTGGCCCACTAACAAACTTAATCTTTCGAAAACTTTCATAAACCCATATCAGAAATCAGTTTTGAAAAAATTGATGCGTTCAAAAGTTAAAGAGTGTACAAACAGACAGACAGACAGACAGAGAAACACCATTACCATTCGCATAAAGCAGTTTCGCTACTTAATAAATTACATTATCGTAACATGTTCTGCATGAGTATTTTTCCTAAGAAATCTAACCTGTCCTACCTCAATTCTAAGAAGTCTCATAAAAGCTAAACCCAAACTTGTTTTGTAGCAAAAAAATCATGTTTTATGGCTTTTTTAACACTTCAGAATCTAAACTTGACTTCTTTAAAGCATAAAATTATTATATTTTATGTCCATAAGGAAACTTAATTGTTATCCCACAATGAAATTAATAAAAACGTTACAGCATACTTTTTTAACATCGATACCAGAATTACCAGATATGTACTCATATAAATCCAACCCTTTGTGCACAATGGCTTTAATCTTTTAAATATTATGAATTTCTTAGAAAATGTACATGACAAAGGATAAAAAATTCTGTAATTAATTCACCAATCATTTACCTTTGAAATGCGGTTTTTTAAATTATAAATCACCTGAAGTGTATTTACTGGATATTCCT